>OZ002744.1:87658414-87865525 GCA_963924295.1 Dioctria rufipes
AACAATATATACATACATTACAAACCACTCAATTTAAAATTACGAACAAAGAAGCTTAAGTCGTTGCAACCAGGGCTTCTTAAGCATAAAGGACTCTTGGCTTCTTTTAGTCGCGAAGATGACAGAGTCAACGAATGTAATTTTTTGATAGTTTGGCATATTGCCTATGCCAGATGTCAATATGGAGAAATAGAAATTATTATAAGAAACTTAAAAGAAGTGCTTAAAATTTTAGACCCCGATAGTTCAGGTTGCTAACTATGTCACGCCCGTACAACTGAAATTAATAAAAGTTTTGAAAATAGGTTTTTGGTGTGTAATTGGAAAAATTGTACAGCATTCAGTTCTAGCTGTGGACGAGGTTCCACAATTCATCGCTTTTGCCCGCAATGTATCTACAGACGTAAATATGAAGGAAAAAATGTTAGACTTAGTAGCTCTTATTGACACAACTCGCTGTGTCGAAATATACACTTGACGAAGTAAGTTACAGCTATAAATTGCTTCGTTATAAATTTGCAAGTGTTGTGACTGATGAAGTGCTTATAATTTTGGGGAGAATTCCATTGTTCTTTTAAGCAACAGTCCTGAAATGCCACATTTTTTATTTCTTCACTGCATAATTCACCGCGAGCAACTCATAGCTAAGTTTACTTAAAATGTAAAAATGTGTGGAGGATTGTTTTGCAGATTGCGAATTTAATTAGAACAAATGCCAAAACTCATCGTCAATTTAAGATCTTTTTAGAAGAGTTACGGTTAAATTATGAAACAAACAAATTGTTCCTGTAATCTCTCCTTATACTCAACTTAAAATGTTTGCCTTTTGCATATTGTGGAACTCCACAATCTTGTTTTCACATTTGCAAAAAGAAAAAGAAAAAAACTACCCAGAATTAGGAAACGGAACTTGGCTTCATGTTCCTTACAGACATTATGGAACATTTCAAGGGATCTTTTAACAACTGTTCTTAGTTTTGAAGCTGAACTTCGGCGATTTGCGTAAAAGTCCAAACTAATTAATCACTTATCTACGAAGAAAAGAAGAAAAATTAAACAAGGAAAAGAAAAAATTTGATAAATTGCAATGGGTTTTCAAACTTAGATTTGAAGACTTGAAAGGTTTTAAAATCTACATTTGCATATTTTGTGAACCCATTTATTTGTAATATTATTGAAGATGAATTTCCAGCTTGTGGTTTATATAGAGCTTGCTTGCACACGACACCAATGATATAGTAGCAGAGGCGCATGATAACAAGAATTGGAGTTCCATGTTTGATTTTACGGTAATGGCGATAAAATTTTCATAGCAACAAGAAATCTAGAGCAACTCATGCTGCTATATTAAGTTAATTTATATTTGCAAAAAATGTTATCTCTATCACTTGTAGAATAAATTCACGTTCGCTGGTACTTGTAATGATGATTATGAATTTAATTTGATCTGCTCCATAAGGCTATAGTTCTGTATTGTTATGTAGATGACAAATACATGGCTTTGTTGGGTTGTGTACTTGTTTTTTTATTAAGAGTAATCCGATTAGATTTAATTTTACAAAAATCTGGATGCTTTGTTTTCAGGGGGTTTTTTTTCAGTAGTTGTCTGTTGACAAAATATATTCGAATCGAATTGGTTCGAACACAAAATACACAGGATCCCTTGAAGGAACACCATGGCGGGCACAAAAGAAGAAGCCCGTATAGATTCCATGATTGTGTTTTACACAGAATTTTTAAAGGTTTTCATATCTCAGAAATAGTTCTCCGAAATCATCTGGCCTGCCAAATAACTCACAGGAAATTAATTCAGATAAATGACAGGCTTGAATCCGTTGACATATGAAGCTTTGATATGTTGATTTTTTTTTTTAGGATTTATATTCGGTACATTTAGGTTTTTATTAAAATCGCAAAATGTCTAAGTTTCACGTTTCAACGAATTTTCAGTGTAGTATCCATATACTTTTGATAATATTAAGAATTCGACATTGCTTCAGTTAATGATATATAGTTTTTTAAGCCCTATCGCTGGAACTTTTCTTAAACCCAAACTTCTGAGTATTTACATAATGCGTGCAGAGTCTTACTTGGTTGGAACTGTATCCCATTTCAAGAAGAACTGATATTGGGTCAAAACTTCTTTCATATATTCCTGTTCTTTGAACTGGTTATTCATATATAAGCCATATATTATGAAAACCCGAAATTAGTATCAAAACATAAGAAATAAAATCCAAAATAAAAAAAAACATCAAAAACAACATCAAATGTTAACAACTTAAGGCAAGATATTATACGTAAATATAGACAAATATATGTGTTCATATTCCTACATAGGTCTTATCAAAGATAACTGTTTTGTAATGTAGCGGTAATTGAACACTACAGCTATATTACTGCATTTTGGGTAGGTTAGTGTAGCGGTATGTTAAAATGACAAGATATGTGAGCTTGTGTTTACTGTTACTTTATTGAGCAAAAATTCCTTATTTTACGTTAGTCTGAATTCTATTTTATTTTTTCACTTCAATTGTACTTAATTAATTTAATTAATTATCTGTGTATCTGTGTATTAATTAATTCTACTTTGTTTTTTCACATGAAACGTCTAATATGCTTAGCTTGCATGAGTTAAACGCTATGTGAAAAAACCTAAAACTAAAATGTCTGCCACCAAATATATTTTAAAAATGTATAAAAATACTTAGCCTAGAACTCCACCAAAAACCTGTAACACCACAGAAGTTAAAATTGCTGCTGCAATCTTTACTTAGCATGTAAATACTGTACCTTGCTTGGCACGTTGATTTATGCTAGAAAGATTCGAAGTAATTTGCACTAATGAATAATTTTCCACTTTTAGATTTTTTGGAGAACACTGGATCTATGCGAAGTTGCATTTGCGATCGCTGTCAAACTAATGAGAGTTTAGTTAGGGAGCACCTCCTTTTTATAATGTCCGAGCCGCCATTTTCGGACAAGTTCCACATGAAAAAATGCAATTTTCATATATTTTTTGCACATTATAAGTCCATGCTGTAATATCAAAATTTTCCAAATTACGTGAATTAATTTATTTTTAATTATCCATAATTTTTCCTAATTAATTTATTGAAATATTTCAATTTTTCTAAAATTTATCAATATGGCCGCTCCCTATCATACTGTGTTGATTTCCGGTGTGGAACATAAATTCTCTCACGAATTTTCTTCTGTCTCGTTTCCACATCGTTCTCTTTCCCACTCATTATGGGAATTAAAATTACCTTTTTTTATAAATATTTTCTTACCTGAGCAATTTCGCGTTTTCTAACTATTGCCAACAGGTAGAGCGCGGCCAACTTCGTAAAATTGATTATTTACGTTGGCGCAGTGACAGTTCGGTTCGCGGTTTTTAAATAGTAAAGTGCCGTGTTATTTGGATGGATTTCTCATCAACAAATGGATTAATTGTTAAGGTGAGTTGATTTATATATTCTATAAGTGTTAATTAGTGATTTGCCTGTGCATAATTTGCAAGAATCATGCAAATTATGCGAAAATTTTATGTTGAAAAAATTGTTAGTGAAATGTCAACAATGGCAACAATTGTTGAATTTCACTAATAATAGTGTGTAAGGATTCTGCAAATTTATGTATTTTGCACATTTAAGCATAAATGCATGTTTTGCAAATGTTTATTGTGCAGAAAACATGAATTTCGCTAAGAAATCCCAATGTTTATGTTTGCATGTAGTGTTGTTGTTGTACTGACAAGAAATTTGTTTCTTGGCAGTTTGCATGTAACTATATATTTTTGTTTGTAATTTTTTTTTTGATATCTTTGCTGGCGTTAATTATATTGAACTAATTTATATGTTTTTTCTTATTTCAGATGCTGCATAGACGTATAGGAGGTATTTGCTGACTGGAAGAGGAATTCAGGAAATAGGGAAGTATCAATTATTGTATGTATTGTATTTTAATATATTTTTATTTATTTTCAGCTGTGTTCAACATACTCCCCCCCGTTGAACAGTTTGTTCAACCAAAGCTTCCTGTATTTTGCGTATACCTCTCTTGTGGTAATGATGGAATATCAACGTTCCGTCCTTGTTAACTTTGAGTTTAACCTGATATTTGTCGGGTAAATTGATGGATTTTTCCCGATTCCTTCGCTGCTGTATGGCTCTCACGTTGATACGCTGCAATACGTATCGTGGTAAATATATATCTACGCCTTCTCGCGTTCGAAATTTTTGAAAGCTATTGTTCATCCTCATTTCGAACTCGTTTATGTTCGTGGTCAGCAGAAGTCTGGATAACTGTGATATCCGACTGCCATTAACCACCACTGTCTGATCCGGGTGTGGATCCGTAAAAGGAGTTGGGCCTACAAACGGTAAGTTTGTAGCCGTAGTTAATTCCTTAGCTGCTGCGCTCGTGGATGGCTCTACTCTGATTCTGGCAACTTCTTCTCTAGCTCCTACAACTTCTTCTCGAACTCCTGAAGCCAATTCGTGGGCCAACTCTGGCCTGGGTCTGCCAAAGACATCACATCCCGGGTCACGCAACATCCTCCGCTCCGGGCTTCCTGGTGGGCTAAAATAAATGTCTTCCAGAATATATAACGTAGTTAGTATGGCGTAACGTGAATAGAACACAACCCTCAGCCAACAGTAGTACACAAAAGGACAGACACATGACGACACTAAGAACAGATAGTTAATCTATAGCTAATGGTAGCGGACTAATTTTTGCAATTGGTCGTAGAAAACTACCGTTTCGCGTTTTGACCTTGACTACCCGAACCAGATCATCCGTCCCTGGATGCACTTGTTCGATTATGCCCATTAACCAACTTGTGGGTGGCATCTGATCGTGTTTTACAAGTACCACGTCCCCTACTTGAATATTTGGTTGTCTTGTATACTATTTGGGTCGATTTTGCAATTGGTTCAAGTAATCCCTTGACCATTTATCCCAAAATTGTTTATATAATAGTTGTATGTACTTCCACCGTTTGGAAGGTAGTATTGCTTCATGTGTATAGTCTGGCTCTGGAATGGCATTAAGTGCTTGGCCTATTAAAAAATGTCCGGGTGTGACGATAAGTAAATCCTCTGGATCATTTCTCACGTAGCATAGCGGTCTAGAATTTAGACATGCCTCAACCTGAGCCAGGACTGTAGAGTATTCTTCGAATGTGCATCTGGAGTGTTGTAATGTTCGGCGTAAATGGTACTTTATTGCCTTTACTCCAGCTTCCCATATCCCTCCAAAGTGTGGAGAGGCTGGAGGATTAAAATGCCAATTGATTTGCTTGGAGGCAAGATATTGTGCTGCTACTGGAGTTGCACCTTTAATTGCTGCTTGCAAATCCTTGTCTAATATCGCTTTTCCTCCAATGAAGTTGGTGCCACAATCTGAGTATATGTCACTACACAATTCTCTTCGTGCCACAAATCGTTTTAATGCAGCGAGGAATGCTTCAGATGTGAGATCTGATACCAACTCCAGATGTACCGCCTTTGTGGCCATACAAATAAAGATGCAAAAGTATGCTTTCAGCAATTTTGCATTTCGTAGGTTTGATGCTTTTATTATTACAGGTCCTGCATAGTCAATTCCTACGTTAAGGAACGGTCTCGTTATATTCACTCGAGACGTTGGTAGATTTCCCATTAATTGGGTTCTTGTTGTAGTGCGATGTTTAAAACAGATAATGCACTTATGTATTCGACTGGTAATTCGGCGTCGTGCATCCAAGATCCAAAATCTATCTCGACTAGTGCTGAGAACTAGTGATGGACCGCCATGCAGAGTATCTACATGTAGTTTATCAATTAGTATTAGTGTAACGTGATGATCACGTGGTAAGATAATTGGGTGCTTCCTATTATATGGCAATGTTGCATTCAGAAGTCTACCACCTAATCGTATTAGACCGTTGTTGTCCAGAAATGGATTGAGCTTGATTAATTTGCTATGTTGTGACAATGGTTTCTTGCCCAACATATTCTTATACTCTTCTGCGAACGCAGTTTGTTGTACGAGTTTTAATATTGTGACTTCAGCATTATTCCATTCCTGCACAGTGAAAGCTTGAACGAGTTTCGATTGCGGATGCCGACAATTGTGTATGAAACGTTGAATGGTTGCTACAATTCGCACAAGGCGAGTATACGACGAATATCGTAAAAGAAGATTGTTTTCTAATTTCGCTAAAAAACTTACTGTAGGAAGTTCTTTAGCTTCTAAATT
The DNA here is from genome assembly GCA_963924295.1 of Dioctria rufipes. Lineage (NCBI taxonomy): Eukaryota > Metazoa > Arthropoda > Insecta > Diptera > Asilidae > Dioctria > Dioctria rufipes. Next base: position 87,664,661 of record OZ002744.1, read on the forward strand.
TGTTTGTTCCGAAATGTCCTTAAATTTCGGCCAGTTGTCCTGTTCTTCAGCTAACCATGATGGTCCATGCCACCATAAATGATTACTGGTTAAATCTGCTGCAGGAACACCTCTGGAGGCTAAATCTGCCGGATTGTGTTTTGTGGATATGTGACGCCACTGTTCGAAGCGTACAACATCTTGTATTTCAACGACGCGGTTTGCTACGTAGATTTTCCATCGGGCTGGATGTTCCTTGATCCATTGCAAGACAATTGTTGAGTCTGTCCAGGCGAAGATTGGCACATGATATAGGTGCATATCTTCAAGTGTAGCCTGAAGCAGTCGTGCAAGTAATAGAGCTCCATTAAGCTCTAATCTAGGAATTGTTGTTGGCTTAATTGGAGCTACCCTAGTCTTTGCAGTAAGCAAATTGGTATGAATTAAGCCGTTCTGATCGTCTACCCGTAAATAAACGGTAGCTGCAAAAGCCTTTGTAGACGCATCACAAAATCCATGTAATTGGATGCTTGCCTCAGATGAATAGTTGATCCATCTAGGGATTTGTATGTTTTCTATGCATTTTAAGTTACGTTTAATCTTATTCCATTGTTGTTCTATTATCTCCGATACCTTGTTGTCCCATGCACATCCTGTGATCCATAGTACTTGCATGAGCACCTTGGCTGTGATTAACACTGGTGCCAGCCAGCCTAAAGGATCGTACAGTGATGCGATGTCAGACAGAATGGTTCGTTTAGTTACCTTGGCATGAACTGTCCATGGTTTGGTTATAATGGAAAAACTATCCAGTTTAGGATGCCAGCGAATTCCTAGTGTTTTTACAGATTCCTGGTCTGTGATCGTTAGTGTTTCTGTGCATTCACGTTGCTCTGCAGGAAGATGGCTTAACAACTCTGAACTCTTGCTTGTCCATTTCCTGAGATTGAATCCTCCAGATTTCATCATACCTATTAGCTGATTTAATAAGCATTTGGCGTCATTAAGATTGTCAGCTCCAGTCAGGAGATCATCCACATAAAAATCTGTGGTTGTAACCATAGAAGCTAAAGGCCATCTTTGCTGTTCATCATTTGCTAACTGTTGTAGCGTCTGAATAGCTAAGTATGGCGCTGACGCAGTTCCAAATGTCACCGTGTTCAGCTGAAAATCCTGAATCTCCTTAGTTTTAGGATGTCTCCAAATGATTCGCTGAAATGTTCGGTGATCGAGATGCATGGTGATCATGCGATACATCTTTTCAATGTCTGCGTTCATAGCGATTTTATATTTACGCCAGTTGAGCAACGTGGCGAACAGCTTAGGTTGCAGAACTGGGCCCTTTAGTAGATACTCATTAAGGGATTTGCCATTCGACGTCTTAGCTGAGGCATCGAATACTACTCTCACCTTTGTTGTCGTGCTTTCCTTCACAACGGCATGATGAGGTATATAATAATGGCGCTGGTTGATATTGGGCGGAGGTATTTCCTCCATATGACCCAACAAGAGATATTCGTCCAAACATCTCTCATATTCAACTTTCAAGTCTGGATTTCTGGCTAATTGTCGTTGAATTCCTTGAAAGCGTTTGATTGCTTGTATTCTCGATTGCCCCAGAGTAGGGTCCTCGTCGTTTACAAAAGGTAATTTAACTTGATAAGTTCCATTATGCAGACGCTGGTGATTGAGTTGATAACTCTGTAGACATTCCTTGTCTTCTTTTTTGAGAATGGGGTTTGTGGGAAATTCTTCTGTTTCCCAGAACTTCTTGAGTTGAAGAGCCACATCATCAGTTGTGATTGTAAATGATTACGTTTTGTGCTCTGCATCATCTATGCTAGACCCTAGCAAAATCCAACCAAATATTGTGTTGACTGCTGTAGGAGTCGTATTTGTTCCTTGCCGAATACCGGTTCGCAATATTTGAGCATAAACTCTTGCTCCTAATAATGCATCTATCCTTCCCGGTTTCCAGAATGTGGGATCTGCGAGTGGCAGTTTCTTTAGCTTCGCGCATTCCTTTTTAGACACTATTCTAGAAGGCAGAGGATCTGTAATGTTCTTAAGTATTAGAAAGTTTTCTTCTAATACTGCTGTAGATCTCGTTGTTCGAGGCCGAAGAGAGAGTATTGTTTGGTGCCTTGAGATGGCTGTATGGCTAGTGTTTAAGCCTGTGATTGAGACTGCAATTGGGCTTTGTACTGCTCCTAATTTCCTGCAAGCTTCCTCCGTGATGAAAGATGATTGCGAGCCACTATCTATCAGACATCGTAGAATATAAGGTTTTCCGCTTTTTGTCTGTGCTACTACTAATGCAGTTGCTAGTAAAGCATTGTGACTTTCTCGGGTTACGAAGTTATGACTAGTGTTTAAGCCATCAGTATTGTTGACTGCTTGTAACCGGGAAAAGCTTTCCTGTGAGGAGCTAGATTGATTAGCTTGACTTGTGCTCAATCTAACCTTGTCATGTGCTGACTTATGCTCATTATGAACAGCTGAGGACTTGGGTTTTTCCTTATTGTGTTCTTCATGAAGGGTGCTATGATGTCTCCTATTGCATTTCAGACATCTAAATTTGCTAGTGCAATTATTTAAGTGGTGAATTCCTAAGCAATTTGAGCACCGACCTGATGCCTTCAATATCTGATATTTGGATGGTATGTCCATCGCTTGATACTTCGGACACTTTTGGAGGTAATGCCTGGCATTGCATGCTGCGCATTTAAATTCATTTGTAACGTGATATGACTTTGTCACGTCTGGTGTGGTGTTTGGTTTGTGATGTGGTGTGGACTTAACTAGACTATCTGCTAACGATTCTAAAATTCTTAAACGTGTATTTAAGAACTGCTTAAATGACTTAAATGTTGGGAGTTCTTGTGTGCCTCCCTGCTCTTCTTCCCACATTTTGAGGGTAATGAAAGGTAATTTTTGTACTAACATTAGAAGTACATCCCAAGATGTCGTATCAACTTCTAAACTTTGTAATTGTTGGATACATTCGTCTGTTGTATCAATTATTGACTTGAGTCCTTTAGCAGACTCTGCATTTAGTTTGGCTTGGTTTACCAAAACCTTTAATTGATGATTAACTAAAATTCTCTTGTTCTCATATCTAGCCTTTAACTTGTTCCATGCTGGCATGTAATCTTCATTTGTTACTGGGGTGTGCCGCAACAATTTCTCAGCATCACCCACTAAACAAGATTTCAGATGATGCAGCTTTTGAACTGGTGTTAGCTTTGTATTGTCATGAACAAGAGAGATGAATAGATCATGAAATGATCGCCATAAATCGTAGTTGCCGTTATACTTGGGCAACTGAATGCGCAGAAGGAATGATTCCTGTTGAACATCAGTTGTCGAATGAATAGGTACTTGTCCCGAGCTTGATGCTTCAGTAGTTGGGACGAATTTCCGCAATCCTTCTACTAATTCTCCCATATATTCGGAATATTTTAACTCTGTTGAGCTAAATACTCATGTTGCTTTTCATCAGAATTTTCTAATAAAGCCTGATTTATTGCCATATCTGTATCGCTATATATTTCCCATAGTATCTTCAAATCTGTAATTTTAGTTTCATAAAAGCCTTGTGTTCGTTTAGCAAGGATCGTTTTCTTTCCATTTTCGATTAACTTTTCAATTCTTGCACGCAATATGCTTTCCGTAAGGATTAGTTTATCTACTGAATCCATGTTGATTGATATTTTACGATTAGTTAATTAACCGTGTGGGTTAAATGAAGAAGATAATTGAAAAAAAAAGCAATTTAATGCCACGTGGGATAAATGTAAATTTAGTCGAAGAACATAAATTGATACCGTGTATGACAAATTGACGTGAAAAATATTTAACTAAATTTTCGCTCCTAATTTTAATTAATTTAATTTATCAGCTATTTATTAAGAGTTACTGACATGTAAGTTCAGCAATTAACTATGTAACACGATTTACTGACATGTAAGTTCAGTAATTATAACAGAAATTTCGATAATATTCGAGCTGCCTCGTCTGGGCACCCTGAAGTTTTACGTCTAAGCACGTTTATAAATTAATTTTTGTATTTTTTAATGAGAAATGCCACGTCTAAGCACAGTTATTATTTTGAAAACTTCTTAAAAACTGCCACGTTTCAGCACAATAACAGTAGGAATTGCTTGACTAATTTAACTGAATTATTGTCAATCGCAACAGTGAACAGGCACACATTCCTGGATGGAACCACCAAAAAATGTTTTGTAATGTAGCGGTAATTGAACACTACAGCTATATTACTGCATTTTGGGTAGGTTAGTGTAGCGGTATGTTAAAATGACAAGATATGTGAGCTTGTGTTTACTGTTACTTTATTGAGCAAAAATTCCTTATTTTACGTTAGTCTGAATTCTATTTTATTTTTTCACTTCAATTGTACTTAATTAATTTAATTAATTATCTGTAGGCATGTATTCTTGAGGTGTCGTAACGTGACACGTGCTCAATTTTATACCTCAGATTTTCACCAATTTCACTTATATTCGAAAATTCACTGTCTATTATTATTAGTTCTTCTTAATATAATTCACATCACTCTTAATATTAATTAATTCTACTTTGTTTTTTCACATGAAACGTCTAATATGCTTAGCTTGCATGAGTTAAACGCTATGTGAAAAAACCTAAAACTAAAATGTCTGCCACCAAATATATTTTAAAAATGTATAAAAATACTTAGCCTAGAACTCCACCAAAAACCTGTAACACCACAGAAGTTAAAATTGCTGCTGCAATCTTTACTTAGCATGTAAATACTGTACCTTGCTTGGCACGTTGATTTATGCTAGAAAGATTCGAAGTAATTTGCACTAATGAATAATTTTCCACTTTTAGATTTTTTGGAGAACACTGGATCTATGCGAAGTTGCATTTGCGATCGCTGTCAAACTAATGAGAGTTTAGTTAGGGAGCACCTCCTTTTTATAATGTCCGAGCCGCCATTTTCGGACAAGTTTCACATGAAAAAATGCAATTTTCATATATTTTTGCACATTATAAGTCCATGCTGTAATGTCAAAATTTTCCAAATTACGTGAATTAATTTATTTTTAATTATCCATAATAGTAGATATACTATGACAGTTCTGGATCACTGTTTTAGCTTCCAGGATTTCGCCACAGATGGCGCCACCGTCGCTAGGTGGTGTAAATCCATACTAAATGTGGGTTTGTGCCTTGGATGTCCTGGTTTATGTCTTGGATGTTGGGGATACGAGACCACTTTGGGGGATACAAGACCACTTTTAGCACTCTCCAGCATAGGGAAATAGCATAGGATTTCGATTTTGTTTCTGAAGTGCGCCTATTTTTCATCTCGAATCTTGGGGATACGAGACCATTTTGGGGATACGAGACCACTTTTAGCACTCTCCAGCATAGGGAAATAGCTTAGGATTTCAATTTTGTTTCTGAAGTTCGCTTATTTTTCATCTCCGACTCGTAGCCTCCAAGTTTTTCATCTCGAGTTTTGGGATACGAGATCACTTTCAGTTCTATATATTTATGAAGGGGGTGGGAAGCTTTATTGATGGATTTGGTCTTGACTGCGCCCTAGCGGCATTAGCCGGTACTACGGTTTTCTTGGATAGATATGTGGTGTGCCTAAATGTAGGCTTTTGGTTTTGAACTAATATTAGTAATAATTAAAGTTAACGCTAGGAAATTTTTGTTCATGCCCATGGATTCTAGATGGTGGGGGTGGGCGTACTAGGGGGGACGAAATTTCCATCAGAAATCCTCTACGGGCTCTGGTTTTCGAGATATTAGCGATTTTACGTTTTCAGATATAGTTAATATTATTAATAATTCAAGCTACCTAGGATAGTTTTGTTCATGCCAATATATTCTAGAAGGTGCATATTTTGCTATATCATCAATCTCATAGGATCCAACAGGTATCTCAACAACCTCATTCCCTACATGAACCAGATTATTGCTCACATCAATATTTGGTATAGAGTTGTATGTTTGAAAATCAATTAATCCACAAACATAATCCATTGCTAGCTCCAGCGGGGGAAAGTACTCAGAAGTGAGTAGAGATGAATTTCCCGTGAGAGTAAGTGTTAATGACATGGCGGTTGATAATGAACTGTCACAATTTCAATATAGATACATTTATTTATAGATAATAATTAATGGCTATAACAATTATATAAAAACTCTAAACATAAGTGACCGCAAATTACTGCATCATAGTTCTGATAAGAGCTGTAGTTGTACGTAATATTACTACCCAAGTCACAATTTCAATATAGATACATTTATTTATAGATAATAATTACTGGCTATAACAATTATATAAAAACTCTAAACATAAGTGACCGGAAATTACTGCATCATAGTTCTGATAAGAGCTGTAGTTGTACGTAATATTACTATCCAAGTAGTTTATGAGCTCCCTTCGTGGTTGGAGATTGCCAAACCTATCAAAGTATTCGATGTTATCACCTTTCTTGTAGTACGCTACCCAGTGTGTACCTGCTCCAGTTGAGATGTCCAAGTTAACAATTCCACTTTCTCGCTTCCATGGCTTTTTAGGTAGATTATCACGCATAAATACTCCTCTGAAGTGTGGCAAGTTTGTGGTATACTTGTGAAGATCCAACTCGTTTAGCGGTCTTTTGGGTAGCGTCTTTAATAGTTTTTTGGTTGAGGTTGTAGATAGAGTCCAAGTCCTTTTCTGTACGGCTTCAGCAACAGCCCGTTTCCATCTTTGCTAACCGCTATAGTTTCCATTGCTTGGTTATGACGTTTGCTTTCTTCCAATTTTGCCTTTGCGACACTGGTATCATTTACTGCTTTAGCTATGCCTGCTGCACCTCCCGATAGTGCTCCCAATGCTGAAAGCCCAGCAAACAGCGGGATGAGGAACGGAAGTGCTCCACCAACCTTTGGTACAGGTATCACTCGTGGAGTTTTAATTTATTTGTTCTTTCTTTTCACAATATTTTTAGCTGCACTAAGAGCTATTTTTGTAGCTTCCGTCAAGTCTTTTGGTTTTTTTACTTTTAAAATCTTACGTGCATTTCGTACTGCTTCTCGGAACGTGGCTTGGCGTTAATTTTTAGCCTTAAGACCCATACCTAGCTTAATTTTAGCCTTCATTGCGTTTGTTATAAGCCAGGCGTTGGCACGTTCACTCAAATTTGCATCCGTAGATTTTGCACGCTGCCAGGTTTTTTAAAGAAAATATTTTATCAGCTATATGTCGATCACTTGTATCTATAGTATGCTATATCATGTTCCTTGCAGGCTGCGTCCAGTGGATTGATGCCTGGATCTCCTCTCGCCAATCTTTGTTGTAACTTTGTTCCTGGTCCACAGTACTGATATCCCGGTAGATGTAATTCTACAGGTAATTTGTTGATGACTGAATTTAATAGTCCTCTGCCCCCTTTCAAAGATTTTCTGGAGCGTTTCGAATTGTGATCCGACATCTTATAAGTTTCCGATGATACTGTTGAAATGTAATATAAACAGGTGTATTTATAGGAATCCCGTTAGTCTTCAATATGCGGTTCATTAAACAACAACAAGCTTTTCCTGTTCGAAATGCTGATGTAGCTGTTATGAAGGTGAAAGAGAAGCATGGTCCCCTATTGCCTAATAGTATAAGGAGCATCATTGTTGCACCATCCAATTGTGGAAAAACTAATGTTATGATAAGTTTGCTGGAACATCCCAATGGTCTGAGATATGAAAATATTTACATATATTCAAAATCTTTACATCAACCAAAGTATGAATACTTGAAGCGAGTGATGACTCCCATATCAGGATTGGGGTATTATACATTCTCAAACAACTGTGACGTTCTACCTCCAGGGGAAGCCAAATCACATTCAGTGTTTATTTTCGATGATGTAGCATGTGAAAAGCAAGATAATGTGCGATCCTATTTTTGCATGGGTCGCCACGAAGATATAGATAGCTTCTATCTCTGTCAAACATATACGCATATACCAAAGCACTTAATACGTGACAATGCTAATTTAATCATCTTATTCAAGCAAGATGACTTGAATTTGAAACATATCTATAATGATCATGTGAATACAGACATGAAGTTTGATAAATTTCGAAGAGCCTGTGCTGGGTGTTGGAAGGATGAATATGGTTTCTTGTTGATTGATAAAGACAGCTCATTAAACAAGGGGCGCTACCGTAAAGGATTTGATACCTTCATTGTACTATAAAAGGATGAAACATGCGAAATATTCATAAGTCGAAGCTGTAACTCAGACCAAAGCACACCGAATCCTGTGGACCTGCTGAATAGATTAAAGCTGTTCACCTATTATCAGACCTGTTTGAAAAGCTGTTAAGCTGTTATCAGAGCTGTTTGGAAAGCTGCTAAGCTGTTACCAGACCTGTTTGAAAAGCTGTTAAGCTGTTATCAGAGCTGTTTAAAAGCTGTTAAGCTGTTATCAGAGCTGTTTGGAAAGCTGTTAAGCTGTTATCAGAGCTGTTTAAAAGCTGTTAAGCTGTTATCAAAGCTGTTTGGAAAGCTATTAAGCTGTTATCAGAGCTGTTTGGAAAGCTGTTAAGCTGTTATCAGAGCTGTTTGGAAAGCTGTTAAGCTGTTATCAGAGCTGTTTGGAAAGCTGTTAAGCAGTTATCAGAGCTGTTTGAAAAGCTGTTAAGCTGTTATCAGAGCTGTTTAAAAGCTGTTATCAAAGCTGTTTGGAAAGCTGTTAAGCTGTTATCAGAGCTGTTTGGAAAGCTGTTAAGCTGTTAACAGAGCTGTTTGGAAAGCTGTTAAGCTGTTATCAGAGCTGTTTGGAAAGCTGTTAAGCAGTTATCAGAGCTGTTTGAAAGCTGTCAAGCTGTTATCAGAGCTGTTTGGAAAGCTGTTAAGCTGTTATCAGAGCTGTTTGGAAAGCTGTTAAGCTGTTATCAGAGCTGTTTGGAAAGCTGTTAAGCAGTTATCAGAGCTGTTTGAAAAGCTGTTAAGCTGTTATCAGAGCTGTTTGGAAAGCTGTTAAGCTGTTATCAGAGCTGTTTGGAGCTGTTACAAGAGCTGTTTGGAAAGCTGTTAAGCTGTTATCAGAGCTGTTTGGAAAGCTGTTATTGAGTTAATAACTAAGATGAATGAAAATCTATTAAAAGAAATTATCAAGACTAGGAATGCAGTGCGAAGGAAATTAAAAGCCCTAAGGATGGGAAAAATTGAAGCAGAAGCTCGACTTGAAGAAACCTTTAAGCCAATCACTAAACCCTTAAAAGAGTTTGTTAGAACAGTTAAATACGAGCCGCCGGATATAGTAAAATTTGAGACAAAAGATGTAAAAGAAGAAGAAGAAGAAGCAGAAGAAGAAGAAGAATCCAATGAGGTTGTGGAACCTTTTACCCCTCCAAAACGAAAATATGTTAAAATGGAGGCTAGTAGCACACCCATAAATTATGGAGATTATTCCTTAACATCTGAGGCAGAATTCGCAACACCTGAACGTTCAAGAACATTGACAGAAAGGTCTCCTGTCACCTCCCCCGATACGTCTGGATACATAGTTTCAAACTATTTAAAGCTATTCACTGATAATAGCCCTAAAATTGATCCAACCTATGGAGTTTACTATGATGATAGCGCGTGGAGAATCGGTAATTCAACGTTTGATGTTAATGATGTAGGAAATATTGTTATCAAGGGGAAGAGCTATAAAACAACTTTGGGGTTATGTGAGCTGCTATTTATGAAAGATCCTGTAAAAAGTCTATATACGAAAGAGGATTTAACTAATTATGGATCTATTTTGAAAGATACCAATGCATATAAACGTGACTATGCTGAAGATGGACAAATAAAAGGTACTAGAGCGGCTAAGTATACAGCTATAATCAGTAAACTTATACAGCATAAAGGCATGGGACTAATGCGTCTGCCTAAAGAAAACATTGATCACATTTACTGGGATGATCCAAATGAATTAGTGGATAGACTGCGCCTTCTAATGGCACCCAAGCAGGCTGGAAACAACAGTCACAACAATGAAATTGTATCTATACTGGAGGAGTTGCGAGAAGCAGATATTATAGTTTAAATACTACTCCATTGCCATACTTCTACACAATCTACAAATGAGCGTTGACAAGTTTGGAAGGCTAGAATTCAAGACATCTGTAAATATACCGGCTAATACAACAGCATATTGCCTGCTTCTACACGATCGAATAGTGGAATACAGTCCGCTGACAAGTGAAGTTAGAAAGTTAAATTAAGAAGATGGTTGTCATCGTAGACGTCCAAGGATTCAAAACAAACCTCAATGAATTTATCACTAAAGAACTGGCAATTTTAAACAATGAAAACCAGATACAGCACTTTATATTTCAACCACCGTTCAGATACAAGGATTTGACTTCAGCAAAAAAGAGGCAAGTAAAATGGCTTCAACACAATTTTCATGGATTCCGCTGGGATGATGGCTACATACCGTATCACAAGCTATACACTATAGTTGAACCACTGCTTCGAAACAAAACCATATATGTAAAGGGAGCTGAAAAAGTTCATTGGATGCAGAAGATAGTTGGAGAGGGTGAAATCATTATCAACGTCGAAGATGAATACAACTGTGGAAAACTAATAGAGATTAACACAAATGCACCATCTTGCCAAGTTCATATTGGATAATGTGCTATAAGAAACACTTTTATAATAAGAAATTTTATTGGAAATAAAAACAAATGTTTATAAAACATAAGACTTTTGAAACACACATACCCCAGAACCCTCACTGACATCTTCTAGAATCTGTTCATGATAATAAGAAATTTTATTGGAAATAAAAAAAAATGTTTATAAAACATAAGACTTTTCAAACACACATACCCCAGAACCCTCACTAACATCTTCTAGAATCCGTTCATGGTGATGTCATGTTGTGAAATTCGAATGATGCTGATATCTACAACTTCCCTGCTAAGAAAACTTATTTAGGTGCAGCAAAACCATGATGACGTCATGCCGATATTTAGAACTCTCCCGCTAATAACAGAAAACAGCAAAACCAAGGCATGGTGGTAGTTCCGGCTAAGGCCGCTAGGGTACCTTACTCAAGAAATGGCGTTTTGCGCTCAAACAGATGTCGCTAATATCTCGAAAACCAAAGCCCGTAGAGGATTTCTGATGAAAACTCCCACTCCACACCGCCAAGAATCCATTTCCATGAGCAAAAATAACTTGAATTATTAATACGCTAATATCTCGAAAACCAGAGCCCGTAGAGCATTTCTGATGAAAATTTCATTACCCCCCTCCCTATCTTTATTATCCCCCCCCACATACCCACCATCTAGAATCCATTGGCGTGAACAAAAATTTCCTACTATTAACTTTAATTATTAGTTCAAAACCAAAAGCCTACATTTAGGCGCTCAAGAAAAAATCAGTTATTACTAATATTAATTGAAAACCAGGCGCAACACTTGAAAACAACAAAAGCCTACATTTAGGCGCACCACACATCCAAAAAAGTGAAGCAAAAAACTTCCCAAAACCGTAGCATGCTGCCACGTGTGGGCCAAAAGTGAAGCAAAAAACTTCCAAGGGAACCGTACCACACATCCAAGAAAGCCGCAGTACCGGAGCATGCTGGCAGTATCGGCTAATGTCTCACTTCTAGAATCTGTTCTTGGTGATGTCATGTTGTGAAATTCGAATGATGCTAAACTCTCCCGCTAATAAAAGAAAACAGCAAAGCCAGGTAGTTCCGGCTAAGGCCGCTAGGGAACCTTACTCAAGAAATGGCGTTTGCGCCCGAACAGATGCCGCTAGAAAACCGGAGCATGCTGGTAGTACCTGCTAATGCCGCTAGAGCGCAGTCAAGACCAAATGATACATCCCGGTAGTACCGGTTAATCCCGCTAGGGCGCAGTCGAGACTCAATGGTGCAAGCCAAGGTGATATCATGTTGTGAAACCCGAATGATGCTGATATCTACAACAGCACTTGAAAATAACAAAACCAAGATAACGTCATGCTGATATCTAGAACTTCCCAGCTAATAAAACAAAACAGCAAAACCAAGGCATGCTAGTAGTTCCGGCTAATGCCGCTAGATAACCTTACTCAAGAAATGGCGAGCCCGTAGAGAATTTCTGATGAGAATTTCGTCCCCCCTCCCACCCTACACCACCTAGAATCCATTTCCATGAGCATAAAATAACTTATACGCTAATATCTCGAAAACCATAGCCCGTAGAGGATTTCTGATAAAAATTTCGTTCCCCCTCTGACCCCCCGCCCCTATAACACCTTCTAGAATCTATTGGCATGAACAAAACTATCCTAGGTAGCTTGAATTATTAATAATATTAACTATATCTGAAAACGTAAAATCGCTAATATCTCGAAAACCAGAGCCCGTAGAGGATTTCTGATGAAAATTTCGTCCCCCCTAGTACGCCCACCCCCACCATCTAGAATCCATTGGCATGAACAAAAATTTCCTAGCGTTAACTTTAATTATTACTAATATTAGTTCAAAACCAAAAGCCTACATTTAGGCGCACCACATATCTATCCAAGAAAACCGTAGTACCGGCTAATGCCGCTAGGGCGCAGTCAAGACCAAATCCATCAATAAAGCTTCCCACCCCCTTCATAAATATATAGAACTGAAAGTGATCTCGTATCCCAAAACTCGAGATGAAAAACTTGGAGGCTAAGAGTCTGAGATGAAAAATAAGCGAACTCCAGAAACAAAATTGAAATCCTATGCTATTTCCCTATGCTGGAGAGTGCTAAAAGTGGTCTCGTATCCCCAAAATGGTCTCGTATCCCCAAGATTCGAGATGAAAAACAGGCGCACTTCAGAAACAGAATCGAAATCCTATGCTATTTCCCTATGCTGGATAGAGCTAAAAGTGGTCTCGTATCCCCCAAAGTGGTCTCGTATCCCCCAAAGTGGTCTCGTATCCCCAACATCCAAGACATAAACCAGGACATCCAAGACACAAACCCACATTTAGTATGGATTTACACAACCTAGAGACGGTGGCGCCATCTGTGGGAAAATCCTGGAAGCTAAAACAGTGATCCAGAATCCGCATAGCTTATCTACTCATAATTTTTCCTAATTAATTTATTGAAATATTTCAATTTTTCTAAAATTTATCAATATGGCCGCTCCCTATCATACTATGTTGATTTCCGGTGTGGAACATAAATTCTCTCACGAATTTTCTTCTGTCTCGTTTCCACATCGTTCTCTTTCCCACTCATTATGGGAATTAAAATTACCTTTTTTTATAAATATTTTCTTACCTGAGCAATTTCGCGTTTTCTAACTATTGCCAACAGGTAGAGCGCGGCCAACTTCGTAAAATTGTTTATTTACGTTGTCGCAGTGACAGTTCGGTTCGCGGTTTTTAAATAGTAAAGTGCCGTGTTATTTGGATGGATTTCTCATCAACAAATGGATTAATTGTTAAGGTGAGTTGATTTATATATTCTATAAGTGTTAATTAGTGATTTGCCTGTGCATAATTTGCAAGAATCATGCAAATTATGCGAAAATTTTATGTTGAAAAAATTGTTAGTGAAATGTCAACAATGGCAACAATTGTTGAATTTCACTAATAATAGTGTGTATGGATTCTGCAAATTTATGTATTTTGCACATTTAAGCATAAATGCATGTTTTGCAAATGTTTATTGTGCAGAAAACATGAATTTCGCTAAGAAATCCCAATGTTTATGTTTGCATGTAGTGTTGTTGTTGTACTGCCAAGAAATTTGTTTCTTGGCAGTTTGCATGTAACTATATATTTTTGTTTGTAATTTTTTTTGTGATATCTTTGCTGGCGTTAATTATATTGAACTAATTTATATGTTTTTTTCTTATTTCAGATGCTGCATAGACGTAAAGGAGGCATTTGCTGACTGGAAGAGGAATTCAGGAAATAGGGAAGTATCAATTATTGTATGTATTGTATTTTAATATATTTTTATTTATTTTCAGCTGTGTTCAACAATAACATAAATCTGTCTAGATGTACTCTTTGATAAGAACTTAATCTTTCCATTCTTAATCTTATTGCAGAAGAAAGGCAAAAGGAAAAATTTCACTGAAGAATACCGAAAGACCATACCGAAGACCGAAGGGGCTGTTTATGTAGCGTAAAAGAAGCTTCCCTACTTTTCGGTTGTTTAACCTTTAGGGTAAAGGGCTATGATGAAAGCCACACCACACATGTAAAACTCACATATGGTCTTTTCCTAACGTAAATATGGCGATAGGCATGTACACATCGTCAAAGACTTATGAGGCTTATAGAAATTGAAACTGATACTGAATAGCAGCAGCCTATAAATGTGTTTCTGAATGTTTAGAGAGAGAGAGAGAGATCCTCACTACCGTGAGTCATATTAGTAATTTATAGAAAATTATATTCGACAGTTCCGGGAAGGTACATATTTTATAAAATGGTCGTTTAATTAATGTAAATTTTTAATTCTTCAGATTGAGGTGAGTTTTTTTAAATGCATAGATGGCGCGGTTGGTATGCTGCAAATATATGAAATAAAATTTTTGTTTTAAGTTTTGGGAACAACACTTTTGTTTTTTTTTAACTTCGATATCAGAAGATTTATTATAATCGCAAGAATTTGCACAGGGTGAAATCCGAGCCGAAATTTCATAAGAAAGACCTCTACATCAAAATTTTACTAATTGCGGTGATTTCTTATATAATCCTTTTTTATCACCGTGAGTCAAATAGACCGGTTTACGTTATTAGTGAAAAACGTATTTTTTCTAAAAATCTGCTTTACGCTGTTTACATATTGTTACGTGCAATATAAATGGACATTCAACAAAAAAAAATAAATAAATAAATAAACAACTTTAGGTTAGGAGAATCGTATTAAGTACAATAAAAAAGGAAAAGCGGCATATATTAGTTAGTACAGTGAACAACCTTAGGTTCAGAGAATCAATATTTCTGGAATGGAATCTTCGGAAAGGTTCTGGAATTGATTCTAAAATATATAGATAGGTCACGTCCCCACAAGATTCATCCTTTTTTTATATAATCAAAAGCACGCAGACTCAGCTAAATTATTTATTCCTCCACCGGAAAATACTTTTCTGAAAAACAAAAGTATCAAATAACCTTTTTAATCATAATCATTGTCGCACGCGCATTTTGCAGAAGTAAACATTTTTACTTACTCGAAGACAAATAATCTAAATCTAATGAAAAGTTCAAATTAATAAGAAAGTCAGTCTGTTTTAAATTTAGAAATGAGTTGGCCGTAGTCGTAAAAGTTTTATTTTTATTAAACGATTAAAATCAAAGTTGTGTTTTCTTTCTCTCTTATTTTTTTTTTTATTTATCTTGTAAAAAAGGTAAAATTCTAAAAGTGGCGTAGTCTAGGATGTTCACGAAAGGACATCCAGTGCTAAAAAAATAGAAATAAATTTGCTATTCAATGCAAATGCTGTTAAAATAATTCTGTGCGAAACAAAAGTTTTTTTTTAACATTTTTCATTTCCGAAGTAAGGAAACATCTGAAAAATTGTTAACAAAATTTGTTAGTACTTGCCATCCTTTCGGAGTACGTGTAAATTGGAAGTGAAAATTCCAATAATAAAACACGGTTAATTTTAATTATTTAACTCCATGAACCTGAAAGAAAAGAAAGAAAAACGTTTTATAATAAAACAAAATAAATTAATCAATTAAGAAATAAATAAAATAAATTAAATGATTGCGAAATTCCAAAATTCTGAAATCAAAAGTTAATTGTCAACAATTCAAAAAAGTGGAGAATAAAATCAGGAAAATAAAACAAAAGACCAGCTACATCGACTAATGAACAACAACAGGCCCTTGCCGTCAGTGGAAGAGAATTCACAGGATCAAGTAAAACCAGAAGAAGAACAATCAGACGACAACTGCAATATCATCATCAATAATCAGCAAGAACCAAAACTTAATTCCCAAAACAGCAGCAACCTACTAAAAATCGGTCAATTAACTCTCAACGTACACGAAGGGGGAATCAACACCATAAACACCATGACACAATTAAGCCTAGATCCAACAAAATATTTGAGTCAATTGCCTACTTGCAATGGTGATAGAGATGACCTTTATAATTTTACAAGTTTAGAAGGTAGGATTTTTCCTTTATTAGCTAAGTATGATGAGCTGAGCCAAAAAATATGTTTTGATATAATTAAAAGTAAATTAATTGGAAAAGCTCGCGAAGTGATTGAAATAAATAATGGTATTACAAAGTGGCAAGGGGTGAAAACCCTTTTCTTTCAACATTTCGGTGATAGGTTAAGCGTCGTTAGATTTATAACATTTAAAACGAAATTTGTAGATTTTTATAATGAAATAAATGCTATGCTACGCAGGTTAAATAATAAAACAAAATTTGAAAATAGTGCCGAAACTGAATCAAAAAATTATTGCAAAACAACTCTTCGAATTTTTCAAAACAAGTTACCAGAGCCAATGAGGGGTCTGTTATATTGCAGGCAACCAGATAGTTTAGAAACCGCTATGCAAATTTTATACGAAACTGGCTGTGCTTTCACTAGGGTTAATGTAGGTCGAAATAATAACATCAACAAAAAAATAATAAAAATAATCGAACTAATTATAGCAACAATCGAAATGATAACTCAAATTAAGACAGAAATAAAAAAAATCGAATTCAAATAATAACAATAGTTACTGAAGTTATCAGAATCAATCAAATCAAAGATTTGAACTTCTTAGATCCGACAGGTACAGACAAAATTATCAAACTCAAACCAACAATAATACGACTATTAACAGAAACGACACCGTAGAGCCGATGGACGTTTATACATCGACGATCAACAGACGTAATTATAACTTAGAAGAACATGAACTAATGAAGGGCATTTTGAATTCACGCGTATGCTTTTCGGTCTTAAAAATGCGCCAGCCACCTTCCAACGGCTGATGAATTCAGTACTTTCAGAATACTTAGGAAAAATATGTCTAGTCTAAATTGTCATAAATTGCGTAAACCATTCGGTAAATGAAGACCTCTCATCGAATTAAAAATATTCAATGAAGAAAGTGTAACTGATCTCATGAAAAAATACTTGCCATCTAAGGGAATCGTCGTAGTTTATTCAAACGATGACCATTTATTTGCACAATTTCAAGATACTTATTTGAAATATTTCGGCAATAATAAACTACTAAAATTCGTCAAGAGTAGCAAACTCTTAGAAGATATTGAAGACGAAGAAAGGGCATTAGAAATAATATCCAATACGCATGAAGAATTTAATCACAGGGGAATAAATGAAACATATGAAGAAATCAAGGACACTTACTACATTCCCAAATTAAAAGAAAAGATAGGTAGAGTTTTAAATAATTGCGAAATTTGTAACATTTCAAAATTTGAAAGAAATCCCTATAAACCCTTGTATAAAGTAACTGAGACACCAACTAAACCTAACGAAATTTTACATATTGACGTCTGGATTGCAAATCGACAAACAATGTACTTAACAGTGATTGATAAATTTACAAAACACGTAACAATGCATAAATTAAGAAGTGGGTCCTGGGTAGATTTATTAGAGGCAATGAAATCGAGAACCGCAATGATGTGAGTACCGAGAAAAATCGTAATAGATGGAAAACCTGGTTTCACAGTACAAAAATTAAAACAATATTTCCCGGAAAATAAAATAGAAGTTCACACGACAACCGCACAAAGGCACACAGGTAACTCAGACATCGAACGATATCATTCGACTTTAAACGAACATATTAGAATATTAAAAACTAGCACCAAAAATACAGACAATCAAAATTTAGATAACTTAGTTTTAAAAGTAATAGAAACTTATAATAAAAGCAGTCATTCTGCTACGAAAAGAAACCTTTAGATTTTATTAACGTAAAAATTAAAGCAGAAGAGTGAGGAAATAGCTAATAAGGTCCAGAAAAATAAAGACAGGTACATTGATAAAATAAATAAGAATAGGGAAAATGTAATATTAACTGATAGTAATAATCAGTATGTAAAATCAAGAAACGTAATTTCAAAGACATTTAAATTTAAGCCCAAATACAAAAACTTAAAAAATAACACAACAAACGGTGACTATTATGAGGACAAGATCGGAATTAAATACTATAAAGACCAAGTTAAACATAAATACGAATACGAAACTATTACTATTCCAGGTGACAGTGTTGGCAATAATAATAATACTGACGGCGACAAGAGTACAGACGCAAAAAATTGAAGTACTTAACTTAAACGAAGGTCAAGGATACGTAATGATTCAAGATCAAGAAGTACAGGTTATAACAGGTTATAAGAAAATATTAGATAGCATTAACTTAAACTCATGGTCAAAAACATTAGCTATTATTGAGAATAATATAGAAAAATTAAGGAACGGAAGCGGATATTTAGCGATGAAGCATAATTTTATTCTCTAGCTGAAGAAATAGAAAATCTAGTACCACATAATAAGAATAAAAGAGGTCTAATGAATATAGTAGGTATAGAATTAAAATACATAGCAGGAGTAATGGACTCTTATAAAAGAAAAATTAAACGCCATAGACAAAGATAACGACGAACTCATACAAAACTTAAATAATCAAGTCCACATCAACGAAAATTTTAACGAAGCCATAATATATTAACACACAGCAAACGCAAATAAACTACCAATTATCATACTTAGCTAATAAAATAAATAAAGAAATATGATATTCAATTACTAAGAGAGCAAGGAAAGTCAAAGAAATCTTATGTTAAGCAGGCCAGGAGTTATAGGCAGATATATTTTGACTACAGAGGAAGTTTAAAGATACAACATTACAATTAAAGATATGATGTACGTAAAAACTTCAGTAATCTTGTATAACGACCAAATTGTATTCATATTAATGCTACCAATTAATTCTGATAGTAATTTTCATACAATTTTCATTGAACTAATACCAAATAAAAATAATCTTGAAGTAGACTTAGAAAACATAGTATTTTTAATGAATGAAATGGAATTGTATGAAAATAAAGAAAATGCTATATTAAAGAAGAATCTAAAAATTGCATAAAACTCATATCAGGTGCTCTTGGATAACGCCAAATGTAATTTCAAAATGAATAGCAAAACCGAAATAAAACAGATATGTAATGATGTTATAGTTACAAAAAATATGCCAAATACAAGGATAATTCATCACTGTAATACATTTGAAATAAACGTATAAAAAAATATAATTAAATTCGAAAACTGCGAACTTCAAATCTACAATGTGTCATACGAAAATTATGCATTTAATGAAAATTTCATAATACCAAATTTCAACAATTTAACTATCAAAAATATTGTAATGAACTTTTCATTAAAAGATTTACACATTAAACATTTGAATAATAGGAAAGTGATCGAAATCTTAAAACACAGAGGCGTCTTTCATGAACGAATTAATAATAATTTCAACCATAATGTTTGTAATCTTCCTAATTAAACAATATCGTAAAAAGGGATCAAATGTTAAAATCGAATTAAAATCATTCAATTCTTCGTAGAAGAATCTTAAAGAAGGCGGGTCACGTCAAAAGCACGCAGACTCAGCTAAATTATTTATTCCTCCACCGGGAATACTTTTCTGAAAAACAAAAGTATCAAATAACATTTTAAATTATTCCTCCACCGGAAAATACTTTTCTGAAAAACAAAAGTAACAAATAACTGTTTTAAATTTAGATATGAGTCGGTCGTAGTCGTAAAAGTTTTATTTTTATTAAACGATTAAAATCAAAGTTAGTTTTTCTTTCTCTCTTATTATTTTTTTTATTTATCTTGTAAAAAAGGTAAAATTCTAAAAGTGATATGCCAGTTTGTTGATGGCTCACCCAGCTAGATGGACATAGTTTTAGCATTTTGAGCATATTAACTTATAGATATTATATCTTATATATAAGTACATTAAAAAAGAAGGAAAAAGTAAGTATTGAAGCATAAAATAAAAGAACACCTATATCCTAAATCAACTACGATATCATGTGCTTCAAACTAAAATCAAATAATTAATAAACAAAGACAAAGAAATGAGAAACCAAGCACATAAATATAAAAAAAAAATGAAGCTAACAAATCAACATTACTAGTTTACATGCTAAAAGAATTAAAATAAATAAATAGAATTACTCTAGAGGAATCAAACTTAATTAAAATACACTTAGACGAGCTAAAACGAAGAAGGAGAAGGTAAAAAGTAAAAAATATAAACAATAAGAATACAAAAAATAAAGTGTAATAAGATAGTTTACACAACAAGAGGCAAAACTATAAAAAATTTTACAAAGTTACAATATAAAAAAAGGAAACATTAAAATGCCCAGTTTATTGTAGAATCGAAGATGCCGTGGCGAACATAATTTTTAGTACCTAGTAAAGCTGAAACCGAATGACAATACGAAATTGATTAAGCACCAGAGAAAAGTGATTTTAAAACTGATTTGAACTTATCGACGGAACCGGCACCTTGAACGGCTACGGGTAGCTCATTCCAAGAGCGTGCAGCCTGAACGAAATGAGAGCGCTCCAGAATGGAACGATGAAAACGAGGAATAACGTGGAGTCCTAGAATGAATCAGAATGTACAAAGAGACCAGCATCCTCATCGCACGATGGTCATCTAGAGAGCATCCCAGCAGATGGGATCTCAAGTGTTGGACGTGAATAAAGCGTCTTAGTCCGAAAATAAAGCGAATGCAGTCGTTAAAAGCGACGCTAAGCCTGTGAGCGCATGAGCTCTCAAGCTTGGCAAAAATTAAGCTACCAAAATTAAAATGAGGAAGAAGAAGTGCTTTAACTAGTCTCGTACGTATAACTGTCGATAAAATATCAGCTGATAACCAGAGCTGGCGAAGGCCTCCATACATTTTCTTTAATATTAATGTGATGTGGTCACAACAGCTCAAAGTAGAGTTGATTACTCCCAGATTCTTGACGTGGTGCACTCTTGAGAGGACAGAACCATTTAGCTTCACCACTGGAAAGTCATTAATATTGGAATTAGCATTGTTTTGAAGGACCATGTATTGAGACTTGGCAGGATTCAGCATGAATTGATTTCTCATTGACCAATGGTATATTCTATTTAGATCATCATTTATGCGTGCCAAGCAATCCTCCATCAGCCCAATTGGCCTACTGAAGTAAAGCTGCACATCGACAGCATACAGGTGAATTTTCCGTCTTCAATAATATTAGGAAGTCTGAAGTACTGAATAATAGAGGTCCCAATATAGAATCTTGTCGAACTCCACACCGGATGGGTAGAAGGTTAGATATAACATTATTCGCTTTCACTTGCTGATATCTGTCCGATAAAAAACTACATATCAATTCGGTGGCTGAAGACGAAAAACCAAAGTGAGCAGATAACTTAGACAGCAGGGTCTCATGATTTACACTGTCAAAGGCTTGTGAAAAGTCGAGCAACACCAGGCCTACATGACTATTATCAAGAGCTACTCGGAGATCGTTAGTAATCTTTAGCAGGACAGTTTCACAGCTATGATTGGAGTGAAAGCCAGACTGCCATTCCGTGAGTAGCTTGTTTGCCTCCAAATGATCGAGCATTTGAGCATGTATTAGCCTTTCCAGAACTTTGGAAAGGAAACAAAGTATACTAATGGGGCGAAAATCACTCAACTCTCTAGGACACGACTTCTTGGGAAGTGCGAGAACAGTGGCTACCTTCCAGGCAAGCGGAAATATAGAACAAGTGAGACATGAATTCAGTATATATACCAAATGACTAATAATCATAGGCAAAATTAGTTTAACAAAACGAGGTTGCATTTCATCTGGGCCTACCGAATCAGATCTTATAGAGAAAATAGCTTTAATTCCCTCGTCAATATCCACACACCTGAAAGAGAAGCTGGATCCAGGAAAATTAACTAAGTGATCACGATCATCTGACAAATCCCGGACGATTCCCTGTGTAGAGGTGAAAAAGTTATTTAAATCACTGGGGCAAAAATCGCTAGTAGGACCGCTATCCTTATTGCAACTGACACCAGCTCTCCTCAGATTGTTCCAAAGCAACTTAGGTGACAACTCAGGGTTCAGTTTATTTTTATAAAACTGACGTTTTGCCCTGCGTATGGCTGCGATGGCACGATTGCGAGCAGATCTATACCAGCTCTTGGTATTGGCAGTTCCTACTCGTCGGTGGAGATGATAGAAATGCTCTCGCTCAGATATTAGAGAAGATATTTCAGCAGTGAATCAAGGGTATCCAGAAGTTTGTGTGCTTTTACGTATTAGAGGAACATGTCGGTCATGCAGGTGCTTGATTAAAGCACCAAAAACTTCAACTTGATGGTCGACAGAAGGACTCAAATAAATGTCACCTCAGTTCAAGAGACTGCATTCGTCTCCAAGTTCTTCCAAGTTTATGCCATCATAGTTTCGAAATGATACCGCAGGTTGTGAAGGGTGCAGAGGTAGATCGTAGCACATGAATAGAATGTCGTGATCAAGAAAGCTTGGTGGACTGAGCTGGTTATGAAAAGCGACACGTTCCAAATCAGAAGTGAGAAACAAATCTAGCAATGAAGGGTTGGCCGAGTTCATAAAAGTTGGAATTTTGTTAACGACTTCTAGCTGTGATGATTGGATTACGAACAGAAAATTTCTAGCACGCGAATCGCTTCGAAGAATGTCAACATTGAATTCGCCCCCTACGATCACATGGCTGTAAATTTGAGTAGCCCGAGAAATTTCTTCCCCGAACTCCTTGATGGTTTTGCCATTGTAAATATCAGGAGGACAATACACCGCAGCCAAAACACCTTTCGCCATACCCGTGCAGACTTCTACTAGCATGAATTGACACCCTGGAGTCGTTGAAGAGCTTATAATTTTGGCTCTATAGGAGTCTGTGATATAAATTGCTACTCCACCTCCCACTCTGCTTTTGCGGTCATTTCGAAATAATTTGTAACCATTCAAAGAAACAAGAGATGATGGAATGTGTTCCTACAACTATGTCTCACTGAACAAAACAGCATGTACCTCTGATCCTGAAAGAATTTGCCTAAGCTCGACCACCTTAGATCTAATACTTCTAGCATTAAGTAAACAAACATAAAAACCCACTGCTTGACCACAAAAAATATTCAGCAACGCTCTCACTCCGTTCAGATCACTGAAATTATTTATACGTACAATAGTACTAGTGCCGGAACCAACTGACAATGCCAAAAAGTTTCGCTAAGAGAATGTATATATTCCTCTTAGTGCTTTCATAATTCAGAATGTAATTCAAGAAGAGAAAATCAATTCCACAAATCGACTTCCCTACGGCAAATACGACACGACAATAACAGGCATATACAATATATAAACAGCACAAGAAAATATATACTGCCACACTGACGTTAACAAAAAAATAATAATTTATAAAACATAACAAATAAACAACCAAACTTATGACTATTGAGATTTATATAATCCCTAATGATAACATTATTATCCATTTATCTAGCGCCGGCCACAGCAGATGATGAATCAGCTATACACAGTTGGTTTGAGTTCATGACTCTTTGTGGTTTATCATTCTCTTTAATTCTAATAAAAACGATTTCATTTTGAGTGAACACAGAATGTAGTGAGCCGCTTCTACGCAACAGAAGTGCTTGCCGCAATACAGTCTGGTTTTTAGGCGTTAAACTCTCATTAACAAAAACCGAGCCGTCCGATAAAAAGCCTTCAAGCTGCTCGCCAATGCACGAGAACTTCACCAGAATTGGAGGTTTTGGTATACGATTCAACTATAGATTTGCAGGTTATTTCGAGGTCGGACGAAAAGCTTGAACGTAGTCCGAAAGATTATGACCAATTTCGGCTGAGATGCATTTCACTAATTTTAAGGGATTTTCAACGGCTTTAGTGGGAATTCCGTTTAAAGTAACATCGGATAAGCGCTGAGTACGATGGAGATCATCATTATTGTGTAAGAGTGAGGTGTATCGTAAATCAAGCTCAGAAAACTTAGTTTCAAGCGTACTCAGTAGCGCTGAAATCGGATTGACAACATCGCTGATCATTGTCGATATCTTCTCCTCTAAAAGCTGAAAACGCTCATTCTGCCTTGTTTCAAAATCGTTGAGCATGCATTTAAGAGCGTCAGTCTGTGAGCATGCGCAGGCACCAGGAATCAAGTTAGATGTAGCACTACGTATTAAAACTGAAGCAGAACTCACCGAATCCGAACGCTGTTTCCCTTTAGCAGATGTCTTCGCAGAGTTGAGCTGTTTCTCTTGTTTTCCCGCCATTTTCTGAGATGGATTCTGAACTACAAGCAATGACGAGCAAATAATTTCTATGTTATTTAAATCCGCACAAGATCAACAATCGAAAATATGAATAAACCCCGGTCAAATAGAGAGATAAGGTTAATTTACTTTTAGCGAGAACCACTAATATCCGCGGCAAAAAAACTGCTGTTTACCAGAGCGCTGAAAAACACGTCTACTCACTATGACTCATTTCAATTTGGCAACTTTTAAGCTATTAGTGCAAGTTTGGGTAGCAAGGAAAATATGCTCAATTCGCATTTTTCTTGTGGAATGTATTGGAAAATGGCCGCTCAGACCCTATAAAATGGAGGCGATCCCTAAGATCTCTCTCAGTTTTTTTTCAAGCGATCATATATGCAAGTACTAGCATCCGATCAAGTGCCAGTAAATTTTCATTTTTCAGCAATTAAGAATCTAATAAAAGTGCCAATTCAAGGTACATTATTATATATGCTGGAAATTGGTGTGCAATTGGTGCTGGCAAAGGACATAAAGTTTTTGTTGGATTTGGATTTTCAGATAAGTATTGTGTGTAATACTAATTAGTGCGTAATTTGTATAAGTTTCTTGCATAAAATTAAACACATGCCAAATGTGCCTTTTTAAGAATATATGCAACGAAACAAAAATAGTTAAGTAGTTAAGTTAAAATAAGATTAAATTGAATTAAAAATAAGTGCATAAAGCGTTAAAACTTTAGAAAAAGCTATAAATTACATTTAGTTGAACATATGCCAAGATACGGCATAACAACTAGACATGCAAGCGAGCAATTAATGAACAGAATTAAATTGTAGTGAATTTATTAATTTGAGTGTTTCGATAAAGAATTGTTCAATAAATACAGCATTAAACACAAGCAGACATATCTATTTTTTCATACCGCTACACTGTCCACCTAAATGCCGTAATCTAGCTGTAGTTATCAATTGCAGCTACATTACATAACATTTATTGGTGGTTCCATCCAGGATTGTGTGCCTGTTTACTGCTGTAGTTGCGAATAGTTCGAATTACACTCAATTTAGTGATAAATATTTCTTAAAAAATTATTTTTGCGAGTTAAAAAACATTGAAGATTAAGTCATAAGCTTAGATGTGGCAGTTTTTAGTAAAAATATTTGAAAAGTAATTTATAAATGTGCTTAGACGTGACAGTTCTAATTAAAAACTTCAACAAATAATTTATAAACGTGCTGAGACGTACAACTTCAGGGTGCCCAGACGGGGCAGCTCAATGAAAATATCGTAATTTATGTTATAATTGCTGAACTTACTTACATGTCAGTAAATCGTGATAAATAGTTAATCGCTGAACTTAAATGTCAGTAACTCGTAATAAATAGTTGGTTAATTAAATTAATTAGAAATTGCGACAGAAAATCACGTAAATATTTTACACGTCAATTGTTCATATGCGACAGCAAAGTACGGTCTTCGACTAATTTTATAAACGTGGCGTCAAATTACTTCTTTCGACTAAATTTTCAATTTATCCCACACGTGGCATCAAATTGCTTCCTTGGATTACTTTCATCATTTATAACAAACGGTTAATTAACTATAATAGTAGGATATAAATCAACGTGGATTCAGTAGATAAACTAATCCTCACGGAAAGCATATTGCGTGCGCGAATTCAAAGGTTAATCGAAAATGGAAAGAAAACGAACCTTGTTAAACGAACGGAAGGCTTTTATGAGACTAAAATGACAGAGTTGAAGAAACTATGGGAATTATATTGTGATACAGATATGGCAATAAATCAATCTTTATTAGAAAGTTCTGATGAAGAGCAACATGAGTATTTAGCCCAAGATAATCGTAGCTCAATAGAGTTAAAATATTCCGAATATATGGGAGAATTAGTAGAAGGATTGCGGAAATTCATTCTAGCTACTGAAGCATCAAGCTCGGGACAAGTACCAATTCATTCGACAGCTGTTGTTAAACAGGAATCGTTCGTTACGCGAATTCAGTTGCCAAAGTATAACGGCAACTTCGATTTATGGCGATAATTTCATGATCTATTCATTTCTCTTGTTCATGACAATACAAAGCAAACACCAGTTCAGAAGTTGCATCATCTGAAATCTTGTTTAGTGGGTGATGCTGAGAAATTGTTGCGGCACACCCCAGTAACAAATGAAGATTATATGCCAGCATTGAACAAGTTGAAGGCTAGATATGAGAACAAGAGAATTTTAGTTAATCATCAATTAAAGGTTTTAGTAAACCAAGCCAAACTAAATTCAGAGTCTTCTAAGGGACACAAGTGAATAATTGATACAACAGACGAATGTATACAACCATTACAAAGTTTAGAAGTTGATACGACATCGTGGGATGTACTTCTAATACATCTGTTAGTACAGAAATTACCCTTCATTATCCTCAAACTGTGGGAAGAAGAGCAGGAAGGTACACAAGAACTCCCAACATTCAAGTCATTTAAGCAGCTTTTAAGTACGCGTTTAAGATTTGTAGAATCGTTAGCCGATAGTCTAGTTAAGTTCACACAACCCAAATCAAGCTGCACACCTCAAACAACCAAATCATAACATATTACAAAGGGAATCAAATGCCCAGCATGTAATGCAAGTCACTTTTTACAAAGATGCCCGAACTATTGTAGGATGGACATACCATCCAGATACTAGATAATCAAGGCATCAAGCCGTTGTACTAATTGTTTAGGCTTGCATCATGTCAACAATTGCACTAGCAAAAACAGCTGTCAAAGATACAACAAAAAGCATCATAGCACCCTGCATGAAGTATACAATCGGGACAAACCCAATCATGCAGCTGTCGGAACTGAGCATACGTCAACTACTAACAACGTTAGCTCGAACTCAAGTCACGTCAATCAAACTAGCAATAATATTCATAAACATTCTCCACGGTTACACGAGTCAAAGCTTTGTAACTAGAGAAGACCATAATGCCCTGCTATCAACAGCGTTAGTAGTGGCACAAAGCAAAAATCGGGAACTCACATATTCTACGATGTCTCATAGATAGTGGCTCGCAATCATCCTTTATTACAGAGGAAGCCTGCAGGAAACTGGGAGCATGTCGAAGCCCAACTGCAGTATCAATTAGTGGCTTAAACACTAGCCATACAGCAATTTCAACGCAGCAAACCACACTTAAACTTCGATCACGAAAAGCGAAGTTTACAAGAATACTAGAAGAAAATTATCTAATATTGAACAAAAGCACAGATCCTTTACCTTGCAGAATAATCTCTAAAAGGGAATGTTTTCATCTCCATAAACTGCCACTAGCTGATCCCACATTTTGGAAGCCTGGAAAGGTAGATGCTTTAGTAGGAGCAAGAGTTTATGCTCAGATAGTCTTAAACGGCATTAAACAAGGATCTAATACTACCCCTACAGCCATTAAGACAATATTTGGTTGGATTTTACTAGGGTCAAAGGCAAATGTTGTAGAAAGCAATACTTCAGCGTTTACCGTCACAACTGATGACTTATCTAAACAACATAAATTATTTTGGGAAACAGAAAAGTTTCCCACAAATACGATTCTCAACAAAGAAGACAAGCAATGTCAGCAGATATATCAACTCACCCATCAACGTCTACACAATGGGACTTATCAAGTGAAATTACCATTTGGGAATGATGAAGTGCCTAACCTAGGGCAATCAAGACAACGAGCTATTAAACGGTTTCAAGGAATACAACATCAACTTGAAAGGAATCAAGCTTTGAAGCCCGAATATGAGAGATGTTTAGATGAATATCTCGAGTTGGGTCACATGGAGGAAGTACCTCCACCCAACAACAACGAGCCACACTATTACATACCTCACCATGCAGTTGTCAAAGAAAGCACGACAACAAAGGTGAGAGTAGTAATTGACGCTTCAGCGAAAACGTCAAATAGAAACTCACTCAATGAGTTCCTATTAAAGGGACCAGTTCTACAACCTAAATTATTCGCCACGTTGCTCAAATGGCGTATATAGAAGATTGCTATGAACGCGGACATTAAAAAGATGTACCGTATGATAACCATGCATCCGAATCATCGTAACTTTCAGCGAATCATTTGGAGACATCCTAAAACCAAGGAGACCCAAAATTGTCAGCTGAATAAAGTGACTTTTGGAACGTCTTCTACGCCATACTTAGCTATTCAAACGCTTCAACAGCTAGCGTATCATGAACAACAAAGATGGCCTCTAGCTTCAAAGGTCACAGCCACAGACTTCTATGTGGACGACCTACTCACTGGAGCTGAGAGCATAGAGGATGCTAAGGATCTATTAGATGGACTAATTAGTATCTTTTAAGCAGGAGGATTCAATTTGAAGAAATGCACAAGTAACAATTCGTACTTGTTGAAACATCTTCCCCCAGAACAGCGCGAATTCAAGGATACGTTGATGATTTCGGACACGGAATCCGTAAAAACGTTAGGAATTCGTTGGCATCCTAAATCAGACGAATTCTCGTTCTTGACCAAATTTTGGAAAACGCATGCCAAGGTAACCAAGCGAGCCATTTTGTCAGATATTGCATCACTGTACGATCCTTTGGGTTGGTTATCAGCAGTTTTAATTACAGGAAAGGTGCTTATGCAATCATTGTGTGTCACGGGATGCGCATGGGACAATAACGTTTCCGAACCCATTGAACATCAATGGGATAGTTTCAAAAATAATTTAAAGTCTATCGACAATTTACAAATCCCTAGATGGATTAACTATTCATCAAATGCTCATATCCAAATACATGGCTTCTGCGATGCATCAACTAAGGCATTCGCTGCAGTAGTCTATCTACGTGTAGGAAATAAGAGTGGCAGAAGGGGGCTTACAACAGGTTCCAGTTTTTGCTTGGACAGATTCCACGATTGTTCTGCAATGGATAAAAGAACATCCCTCACGATGGAAAATGTACGTTGCGAATCGTGTAGTAGAGACTCAGGACATCGTACGCTTTGAGCAATGCCGTCATGTGTCAACAAAGCATAATCCTGCGGATGTGGCCTCAACAGGGGTGCCTGCTGCGGATTTAATAAATAATCAGCTATTGTGGCACGGCCCATCATGGCCATCGGCGGAACAACATGCATGGCCAAAATTTAAAGCTATTTTGGAACAAACCAATCTAGAGGCTAAAGAACCTATTGTAATAAATATTTTAGCAAAAGCAGATAACAAGTTCCTTCTACGATATTCATCATATACTCGCCACGTTCACATAGTAGCTATGATGCAACAATTGATACGCAATTCTCAGCATCCTCATAATAAACGCTTACAGTATATCGATTCGCTGGAATGGAGCCAGACAGAACTAACAATATTTAAACTGGTACAACAAACTGCGATCGCAGATGAGTACAAAAGTATATTGAACCAGAATCCGTTGTCGCAAAATAGCAAGTTGATTAAACTTAATCCTTTTATGGACGACAATGGCTTGTTACGAGTGGGTGGTTGACTCGACTAGAAGCCAGTTGATGGGAAATTTACCAACCCCGCAAGTAAATGAAACGAAGCCATTTACTAAAGTGTGAATTGATTATGCCGGACCTGTAACGATAAGAAGCTCATAGTTACGCAACGCCAAGTTACCAAACGCATACTTCTGTATCTTTGTTTGTATGGCTACAAAAGTGGTACATTTAGAATTGGTGTCAGTTCTCACATCTGAAGCATTCCTCGCAGCATTAAAGAGATTTGTAGCTAGAAAAGGATTGTGCACTGACATATATTCAGATCGTGGCACCAATTTCATTGGTGGAAAATCTCTTCTGGAAAAGGATTTACGACAAGCCATTCATGCCTCCACACCAGAAGCAGAAAAATATTTGTCCTCCAAGCAAATCAACTGGCACTTTAACCCTCCAGCCTCTCCACATTTCGGAGGAATTTGGGAAGCGGGAGTAAAGTCAGTAAAGTATCATCTTCGAAGAACACTACAATACTCTAAATGTACGTTTGAAGAGTATGAAACCCTATTAGCACAGGTCGAAGCGTGTTTAAACTCTAGGCCACTATGCTATGTTAGAAATGATCCAGCGGATTTATATATCCTTACACCTAGACATATCTTAATTGGCCAAGCACTAAATGCGATTCCAGAGCCTGATTATACAAATGAACCTGTAGTATTGTCCAAAAGATGGCAATACATTCAACAATTGAATAAACAATTTTGGGATAAGTGGTCAAAGGACTACCTTATCCAATTGCAGAACAGACCCAAATGGTATACAAGGCAACCGAATATGCGTGTTGGAGATGTTGTCCTTGTTAAAAGCGAGAACATGCCACCCACTAGCTGGGCAATGTGTATAATAAAGCAAATACATCCAGGTACCGATGAGCTAGTGCGGGTAGTACTAGTCAAAACGGGAAATGGTAGCTTCTTACGACTAATCGCTAAAATTAGTCCTCTACCATTAGCATAAGACTAACTGCCTGTTATTAGTGTCGTCATGTGTCTGTCCAGAAGTGTCACATTGTTGACTGAGGGGAATCATCATTTTTCTTACACCACAATAACAAGCTACTATTTCAGATGTCATCCACATATGAGCAAGAGGATACGCTATACATTTTAGAGGACATCCTATTTAGCCCTGAACTCAGGATGCTACGCGATCCTGGCTGCGATGCCTTTGGAATGCCTCGACAAGAGTTGGGCCACTAATTGATGCCATCAGGCGGCAGGAATCCACCAGCAACCGGTCAGGAATCAACTCGCAGATCCACGACAAGCGGAAGCAGGAATCCTCCAGCAACAAGAGCTGCAACTGCGGCAGAACCAACTTTAATTGGTACGACTCCATTCACCGATCCGAATCCGGAACAAATAGCAGTGGGTAATGGCGGTAGAATCTCGGCCTTAACAAGTCTGCTTCGAACCGCAAACATAAATGCATTTAAAATGAGAGGCGCTAATAGCTTTCAATGCTTCGTCACTCGAGAAGGTATCGACATATACTTTCCACGATATATGCTACAGCGCATTGATGTCAAGGCGATACAACGGCGACGAAACAGGGAGAAAACCATTAATTTCCCAGACAAGTATCAGGCTAGACTACGAGTATTAAAGGATGGATCAATGATCTACCATCATTACCACAAAAGGGGTATAAGCAAAATAACAACAGCATTGGTTGAACGAACTGTTCAACGGGGGGAGTATGTTGAGCATAGTTAAAAATAAATAAAAACACATTAGCCTGTAATAAAACTTGTATTTTTATACTTCTCTAGAATATCGTCCAGTCATCTACAGCAACATCCTGCAGCCTCAGGAACTAATCTGGAAAATAAAATAATGCATAAATTAGTCTAAATGCAGCAATATAAAAAACTAACAAACAAAACAAGAATAAACTCTACCAATTACATGCAAAACTGCCAAGAAACGAATTTCTTGGCAGTACAACAACAATTGCATGCAAATGTAAATATTGCCAATTTCTTGCAAAATTCATATTCTCTGCATAATAAACATTTGCAAATTATGGGAATAAGTTTATATATGCAAATTACATGAATTTGCATTAGGTACAAAGCATACAATTAATAAAAATCAACAATTTATATCATTGGTGATATTTCAAAAATCACTTTTCTAACATGAATAATTTAATAGAATTTGTATATTTTCTGCAAATTATTCATACTGGAACACATCAATAATTAATAAATAACACTTAGAAATTAATAAAATACACTTACTTGAGTAATTAATCCACAAATTGTCCGAAAAAACACATAAACAAACACGAAAGTTTCACTAGTAAATATCGCGATCGCGACTGTCAACTTGACACGGTGAAAAGCTGATTGCATGAAGTTGGCTACGCGCTACCTGTTGGTAATACTTAAAAACCGCGAAAGTTACCAGGTAAGTAAATATTCGCGAAAAAAGGTAAAATTAATTCCCATAATAAGTGGGAAAGAGAAAGATGCGAAAACGAGATGCAAGAAATTGAGAGAAATTTGTGTTCCACATCGAAATTTGTCATGATGTGGCAGTGCGACGCCATATTGACAAGTTTTAGAAAAATTGAAATATTTAATAAAATCAATTAGGAAAATTCGTGGATAATGAAGAACAAATTAGACGGAATAATTTGGCAACTTTTAAGCTATTAGTGCAAGTTTGGGTAGCAAGGAAAATATGTTAAATTCGCATTTTTCTTGTGGAATGTATTGGAGAATGGCCGCTCAGACCCTATAAAAAGGAGGCGATCCTAAGATCTCTCTCAGTTTTTTTTCAAGCGATCATATATCCAAGTACTAGCATCCGAACAAGTGACAGTAAATTTTCTTTTTTCAGCAATTAAACATCTAATAAAAAGTGCTAATTCAAGGTACATTATTATATATGCTGGAAATGGGTGTGCAATTGGTGCTGGCAAAGGACATAAAGTTTTTGTTGGATTTGGATTTTCAGATAAGTATTGTGTGTAATACTAATTAGTGCGTAATTTGAATCGGTTTCTTGCATAAAATTAAACACATGCCAAATGTGGCTTTTTAAGAATATATGCAACGAAACAAAATCAGTTAAGTAGTTAAGTTAAAATGAGATTAAAGTGAATTAAAAATAAGTCCATAAACCGTGAAAACTTTAGAAAAAGCTATAAATTGCATTTAGTTGAATATATGCCAAGATATGGCATAACAGCTACACATGCAATCGAGCAATTAACGAACAGAATTAAATTGTGGTGAATTTATGAATTTGAGTGTTTCGATAAAGAATTGTTCAATAAATACAGCATTAAACACAAGCAGACATATCTATTTTTTCATACCGCTACACTGTCCACCTAAATGCCGTAATCTAGCTGTAGTTATCAATTGCAGCTACATTACATAACACATCTACTGATGGAATTCGGAATGTTAAACCAATATCGTATTATTTTTCTGGTTCGCCTAAACAGAATGTAAAAGTCGCTGAAGTTGAAATAAAATTGGATAACTTTTTTGCGCAACATAATGTAGCATTTGCAATTGTTGATCAGTGATCGTTTGTCACTCATTCTCTGATTCACGAATCGCAAAAGTCATGCCGCTTCGTCGGACAAAGACTAAAAAATAAATAAAAAAAGTTTAATTTGCTCCAGGAAAATGTTAACCTCTAAATTATAATTATTATACTGCTAATTAGATTTGTACTGGGAAGATTACATTTTTATGGTCATCTGTTTATATAAAATTATCGCGACAATTATTACTTTGTGACCCTATTTTATTTCTCTTGTTTGTCTCTACATCAGTCCAATAGATAATATACGCTCCGATTCAGCATTTGAATGAGGTGAACTCATTCAAAGTCTGGCTATGTTCACGTTACGTGAGCAGACGTAACTGGACACTAATGTTTTTCTCGATTTTGGCTCGTGAACATTTTTACGTGAGAAATTTTATGTTAATTTTTTGTTTTTGTTTAGTTAGCATTTTACAATTCATATCTAGCTTTAGGAAATAATATTTAATACGTGATATTTGTGAAAAAATTAATTATTAGTTGTTCAAACCGTGAAGCGTAACATATTATTTAATTGGAATTTTGTGGCGTCGTTCGTTTTTTAACAATATCTCGAAAGTGTAGCAGTACAGAGAACTGCCAAGGTCCTTATGTACCTTGACTGTTTGGACGGTCCGAATAAGGGCACTCTGGTGCAAAATAAACAAAGATAGACTATAGCAATACACCGAGCCGTTTATACCATCGCCGTACCAGCCAAGATTGATGTGGCTTGACTGCTTCGTCCATCAGAACAAAAGAGTTCTGATCATTTTCAGTGACCCCGACGTGATTTGCGAAGTTTTTTACTCGATTTATTATCATGATTTCGTAGAAAGGACGGAGAAGAATTTAAACATATAGCAGTCAACTACAAAAAGGATACAGCTACACGCAAAACTGCAGAATATCTGAACACACGGTTAGTTAATCTGAACCAGCCGTGTCAAGATATCGAAAGGATAGATAATGAGATCCGCATCAAATATGGATCCAATCTTGATCATGTATATTTTGCAAACGACTATTATGAGGGACAATCTCAAACAAGACATCTTAGGTAATATACATGCCCATTCATCTGAACAGTTAATTCAAATTTGTTCTGAACAGGAAGAAATCCGAGAAGTTAACAACCCAGGTTCGGCCGTCAAACCTCAGTCTAGATTGAACAAAGCGTTTGATGGAGGCGCAGCAACCAACATAGAATATCAACAAGTTCTTATGGATAACAATACCAGAGCCATATCTAGTTCAGTCAAGGCAAACAACTCTGGAATTATTTATCAGCAGACTTCGCTGATTCAAAGATCCGGAAGAAGCTAGAATACATCAAACTACCGGCCAAATCGCACTCTGCTCAATTTTATCAAAAAAAAAATAAATCCTATCGAGCATCACTGAGAGAACATGTGTTGTGACTTAGGTACCCAATGCCCCGAATCACAACGATAAGGTCAATGCACCAACATATTGCCCTATGCAATATATTGGTGCATTGCAAAGTTGACCCTGAAAATTACTTTTAATTATTTTAATTCAAAATTTCATTCCATATTTCAAATGCATTTAAAATGCATTTCAATGCTATAACAAAATGCAATTTAAGCATAAATTGCATTTTGTTATCTAGCATGCATTCCGCTCCCACGATATGCACTGCATACTTACCTACATACAGTTTCTTCTTTACTTCCATTTTTTTTATTGTGCAGTATACACTTCACATACGTACATTATTCAATTGCTCAAATCTAATTGTATGTACATACATACATACGATTATTCTCGCCCGCTTAAAAGTAATATTTTAAGGCAGGCACACAAGTGCATATCGGGTTGCATTTCCTACATGATGCATATGCATCTCAACATAAATAATTTGCATTCTCTCACGTACGAATTTAAAATCGTCGTGAGAAATTAATAAGAAGAAAAGAAGCTTTAAGAAAAAGTTTTCATGGGTACCTGGGTGCAATTTGCCCAAACCTCGAGGAGTTCGTTTTATAAATCCGCCAAGTAATCTTAGTACCAAAAGAGTACATATATCCAATAGAATAAAATTGAAGAAGTACGGTTTACTAATAAATAATCAAAGTGAAATTTATTTAATAAAAAGAATTCTTTGTAAAGAATATATCCAATAGAATTGAATTGAAGAAAATATATCCAATAGAATTAAATTGAAGAAAATCAATAGTGGGAATAAATAAAAGAAAATTTAATAACAAAATTCGAAAAGAGCCTTTTTCTTAACTATAAAAGCTGTGTGCTCTCCAACAAGAGCACGGCACACACCTCCATACAACACATGTAACATTTTTACAGTAAGATACTTGAAGATTTGATTGACTCATACCTATCAGATACCATGGGAGAATAATTCGAGTTAGAAGAGCTAATACATGAAAAATTGGTAAGATTATATGAAGGCTTATGTCACAACCAGCGTAAGCCCGAAGCCAATACAAATACATTAGCAGCAGAATTCAGCCCAAGATCCAAATGGCGGCAATTCTGCGATTTATTCCCTGAAGTGATACACAGCTAACCACTACCGTCTTGCGAGAAAATGTGGTATTTGAAGAGCATTTTAGTAAGTGAAGCTGAAAAACTGGTCCAACATTTAACCATAACTGAGGCAAACTACGCCACCGCATGGAAGCTCATAAATGACTGATATGAGAACCCCAGTTTGCTCGTCACTCCTCTACTAAATAAAATATTTTCGAAACCAACGGCCACAATAGAGAATGCATCTTCTATAAAAACAATTCACGACTCCACTAAGGAATAACTGCTCGCCTTGGAAAATTTAGGCGTCAATATTGAAAACTGGGATCCACTTTTTATACACATCCTAATGAAAAAGTTGGATAGAGCAACACATACATTATCGGAGCAATATTTAAGAAAACCCAGGTCACTTCAATCTCTTAAGAAGTTTCTTCAGTTCTTAGGAAACCTATTCCAATCCTGGGAAGCAATGGGAAATACAAATAGGGCAGAAGGTAAAGGGGTACACACCCAAAGGGCCCTGACTACATCGGTCAAGATAGGTTGCCCATCATGTAGCAGCAATCATCAAATATTGGCATATCCTAAGTTCCTTCAGTTATCACCATCCAATAGAGAATATCGCTTGTAAAAAGAGTTAATGCGTGTCTTAACTCTTTGAGAAGTAGGCACATTATATCCAATTGTCCATCAAGAGGATGTTTGAAATGCGGCAAGAAGCATAATACTATTTTACATTATGATCCAGCAAAAACGAAGGCTATCCTATCAAGACCGAACAAAGTTCAAACAAGCGAACTCTACCCGTCGTCGGGTATCTCAACAACGTTATTACAAAGCAGGGTAACGACCGAGCCATCAATATCACTTACTGCGAAGTCGACACCAACTACTAAGAATTATGTTTTATTAAGGACTGCTATTGTGAAACTAACCAACAAAACTGGTACGAGTATCATAGATTCTGGATCTCAGGTAAATTTTGTAACGCAAGAACTAGTGTAGATGCTTGGTCTGATTGGAACTCCCGAATTGATGAACATAGCAGACATTGGAATACGCAAACAGCAAGAGCGAAATCGTGTAAACATGTTGTTGGAATCTCAGCTCAATGGCTTCAGCACTACATTTGAGGCACATATACTGCCCCAAATTATTTCAACACAGCCTCACAGTTAATAGATATTACCTCCTGGCCAATACCTGCCAACATTCGACTAGCGGACGCACAGCTTAATCAGCCAGGCACAATAGATCTTTTAATTGGGGCAGAGTTATATTAGCTGTGTTCTTTTGTGTACCTTGTTCTAGAACTCCCATACATTGGAGAGAACTATTTGCCCTGTGGATTGAAGCGAACTATTTGTGCTGCTCGCTTCATTTAAATCTTCTATGAAAATGTAGGGGCGCTGTTCTACAATTTTCTAGTTGTAGAAGTTGGTAATACTCAACTGAAAATGGTTGACATTTGTCATATTTGAACTGTCACAATAGAACATAAAACATACCTATTTACATTTTAATTGAAATATTTTTTAATTTAAACTTAGGTGAAGAGTTCCTGGTGCCAACACAAATTTGCTTAAGCACAATAAAACCTCTGCTTGAAAAGAAGTGTATAAAAGCAATGGCACATATTACTGGAGGTGGATTAATTGAAAATATTCCTCGTGTCCTCACCAAAGAACTCGAAGTTCATCTGAATGCTAACAATTTTCATATTCTTCCTGTTTTCGGTTAGTTAGCAGAAAGTAGTAATATTACTCATCATGAAATGCAACGAACGTACAACTGTGGTCTTGGAGTTGTCCTAATTGTCGATTCCAAATTTGAAAACCTAATCATGGAACATTTGCGTTTTACGCATAAAGCTGCAAAGATTTCAAATAAACTTGGCGTCTTACGTATGCAACGTGCTGAAAGAGCTAAAATTCCAGCTCTGTATATATCTCACGAAGATTACAAGAGTAGAGAGGAATTCGATGATGCTATGACGAAAAAGTTAGATGAATACAAAATTGATATAATTTGTTTGGCGGGTTTCTCGAGAGTTTTATCAGAAAAATTTGTTAAACGATGGAAAGGAAAACTGATCAACATCCATCCGTCTCTTCTACCTAAACATCCCGGATTACATGTTCAAAAGAAGCTATTGAAGCTGGAGATATAGAATCTGGATGTACTGTTCATTTTGTAGATGAAGTGAGTTCATAATATTGAATTTATCCAGCT
Source organism: Dioctria rufipes (assembly GCA_963924295.1). Classification (NCBI taxonomy): domain Eukaryota; kingdom Metazoa; phylum Arthropoda; class Insecta; order Diptera; family Asilidae; genus Dioctria; species Dioctria rufipes. Next base: position 87,702,824 of record OZ002744.1, read on the forward strand.
TTGTTTTTAAATGGAAATGATTTCAATATTTTCAGGGCGTTGATACTGGTGCAATAATAGTTCAAGGAAAGGTATCGATTTTGCTTGGTGACGATGAGGATGCGCTTACAAAGAGAATTCAAAAGGTTGAGCATTATGCATTCCCTAACACTCTTAAGCTGGTAGCTACGGGAATAGCATCATTAAGTTAGACAGGAAATACAATTTTTAACTATTAAGTCTGTGTAAATGCTTTTAATCTAGATGACGTACTTTTTATTATGGTTTTTGTTCAGACTATCAACATACATTTATTTTTGTTATGATTTTAATCTTATTTACTATCTTTCGTCAGTTGTTATACCTTAGATGATGAAATCCTAGAGTATACTAAGTTTATCATTCCATTTGTAACGCAAAGAAATAATTATGGTAGAGCAAAATGGATTGGACACCCTCGAATAATAATAAAAGTTGTTGATTTTTGCATGTCAGTCCTCACGAGAAATCGGGTAACTCCTTCGTGGGTTTCCATACAAAAATTTCATTTTTCACTATATATTTGGACACCGCCTGAGAACGAGTTAACGTAGAGAGCTAACATTTTGTACACGGCGGTTTCATAAAAATAGTAAATATAATTTTAAAATGGGCTAAATCGGGCAACCAGTTGGTGTTGTCATATAAAAATTTATTATTTTTACGTCCTAGACATTTTTATTGAGCTGTAAAGCTCTTTAGAATATAAAATTGATTTTTACTGTCCGACGAACCGTTCTAGAAATATATGCGAAAACCCACTTCAAAAATCAAACTTGCACAGATGGGTTACCATACGAAATTACATACGGGCATTCATCTAGGGTATTATAAGAATTGGTCGTAGATCAAATCTAGCCATTTTACTTGTTTTTAATTTTAATTTGTTGGTTGGCATCCGCTAGCTTTGCCGCTGTGTTGGTGGGGTACGTCTTTGGTCAGGGATAAACTTAGTAGAAGTGGTAGAAGTTTAATCAAATGCGATGTAGAGAACTGAATAGGTACTATAAATGCATTTTCATTCATGTCCCTGCCACGAGCAAAATAATTTTTTTCCCGATGATAATGTGCACCTACTGCCCAGTTTGTTGTGGTCACCTTCTGCCGCTAAAATAATACACATTTCTGATTATTATCTTTCTTGTCTTTTTATCAATTGACGTCAAGAGTTTGTTTTTCTAAATTAATCCTACGTTGCTTAACCGAAAATTGTCGTTACTGTACAAACATCTGTAAAAAATGCAAATTTTGTAATTTTGTTGGTGATTTTGATGCGTTATACGCTGTTCAACCGAAAAAAATTTTTTACTTTTTACGACCCCCCGAGGAATTGTAGACCCAGACATATATTTTCCATAGGAATTTTGGCATTTGATTTGTAATTCGGACATTTTTACAACTCAGCCAGTATCCTATCTACTACTTTTCACAACAATTCATACTCTTCCTCCATATGTGGCCAGAGAAGTTTCATTTAGTTTAGATATTAAAAATGTAAATATTTCGTAATTAGTGATTGCGACATGATTTCAGAATGTGTGTTAATTAAAGCAGCCACATTATATTTTTGTTTTCACCTGTTAACTTTTTGACAAGAAGTGAATCTATAAGCAGTGCCAACTGCTGGACATAAAAATCTTGTTCTCTTGAGGCGTTCTTTTGTGTATCTCTTGTTCTGCTCTGTTCTGCGGACACAAAAGAACACAGCTATTATTCGATTCTATCCGTAGGGAAGATAAAATTCGGCGAGGCATTGCCTAACATGCAGAATACAGTTTTGGTTGAACAGCAGAAAGAACCCAACAGACACCACAAACAGATGCAATATGTGAATTATGCTCAAAAGATGAAGCGCTTCAGCAGCAAATGGAAAAATTCTGGATGTTGGATGATGCTGAACAGCTAGCTAAGGCATTCGCTACCGCAGAAAGACAATGTGAAGTACACTTCGTACAAAATAGACGACGAAATAAAAAAGGGCGCTTTACAGTCAAACTTCCATTCAAGGTCCATTCTCAAACGATACAAACGAAGAACTTAAAAAACAAACAGTATTTTACGCTCATGGAGGAGTATATTGAATTGGGACACAAGGAGTAAGTGAATTTCAATGAAATAAAGAAACTCTACTCAGGAAGAAGTCTTTTCACTTTTCTTAAGATTTCGCATGGCCAGGTTCGTATTTACCGCGGATATTAAAAAAATGTACCGACAGGCAATAATTCACGAGAATGGTACAACGTACTATGGTATACGGTGGAGAAATAGCACTTATGATCGATTCAGGTGCTACAAATTATGTACGATAACATATGGCACCACTTGTGCCCCTTATCCAGCAACCAGATGCCTGCAGATGCTGGCAGAAGAACAGGCAGAACATTATTCACTCAGAGCTGGAGTACTCAACCGAGATTTCTATGTGGCCGATATCTTAACTGGAGCAGATAAACTCACAACAGCAATTGAAACTCAAGCGCACCTCCTGTTTTGACTTCAAACAACTGACTTTAATTTAAGAATGTAGTGTGTGATTTACACAGTCTTTTAAAGACCATATCACAAGAAGACCAAGAACTGCAGTTGGATTTTTATAGCCACAAAGAAGATCACATAAAGGCGGTAGGATATACCTTGTTACCAAATAGTGATATTCTCTCCATCAAAAATACATGGAAAATAAGTACTCGAGTAACCAAACGAACTTCCTTATCAGACATAGCTCATCTCTTTGATCCTTTTGGCATTATGGCTCCCGGAATAACCGTTGCCAAAATTTTCATTCAAAAATTATGGATCATAAAATGCGGCTGGGATGAGGCACTTCGGAAAGAATTACGTTCCTATTGGCTTAACTTTCGAGAGGACTTAAAGACACTAAATGACGCAAAATTTCCAAGACATTTGCTTTCCGAAAAAAACCTTAAGACGATTAAAAACTACATATTTGCAGATGCCTCACAAAGGGCGTACGGAGCGCCAGCATGCATAAGATCCGTTGATAGAGATAAAATTGCAGCTGTACGATTGTGAAGTGCGAAATCTAGAATTGCCCCCATCAAACAAATCGCACTCACACGTCTGGAATGTGCGCAGCGAAACTAGCAGCGGAGCTAGCTGCACGTCTTAAAAGTGATCTGACAATCAAAAGTGCACCTCTTTATCTCTGGACAGATTCAAAAATTGTTCTGGCATGGATTGACTCATCATCATCGTCATATTAAAGGTTTGTTGCTACCCGAATAGCAGTAATCCTACAGTTAACAATTTCGGAACAATGGCAACATATCAGATCTAACAATAACCCTGCACACATTTTGTCAAGAGGAAAGGCTCCCGATAAATTGGAAAATTCCGTCATCTTGTATTATGGAACAACCTTCTTGCATGGTGCTGAAACATTATGAACGTCGCCATTTACAAAGCAAATGGCTGCGAATAACAGCGAAGGAAGGCGAGCACATGTGTGCTTTGCTGTTTTTCTACTAAAGCTACGCACTTAAAAATAATGAGTGACCTATTCACACAAGGTTTTTTGGGAGCTCTGCGATGTTTTATGACTCGACGAGGATACTACCGAAAAATTTACTGTGTCAATGCAACATATTTTGTTGGGGCCGAAAATCAGTTGCAAGAAGTGAAAAATATGATAAAACCCATTCACTCTCGAAACAAAATTATAGAAGCATGCAGATCATCGACGACCATGAATTATCGTTTTATTCCTACTCGAGCTCCACATTTCGGAAGGCTCTCAGAAACCACAAACATAATGATACAAGGTAGCAAGAAGGTATATGGTGGAGAAATAACTCTCATGACCGATGAAGGTGTTACAAACTTTTTACGGACACATACTGTACCACTTGTGCTCCTCATCTGGCAACCACTTCAGATATCGCAGGGCTGTGGGAGGTAGCAATCAAATAAGCGAAACATATCACAACGGACTCTAGCGTCAGGCTCGTTAACCTACAAAGAGCTTAAAACCGTTGCTGTGGAAATAGAAGCAGTGCTTAGTTCTCGACCAATCACACCCATGTCATCTGATCCAATCGACTTGACAAGGTTGACACCGGGTCACTTACTTATCGGAGAGCCATTGACAAGTGCTTATTGATCGAGAGGTTAAATTCTTAAATGCCAATCTCATCATTTGTTGGAAACGTGTTTCACACATTAAAAACGAATTCTGGAGGCGCTGGACCACGGAGTATTTAAGCCAATTGCAATACAGTTATAAATGGAAACAACACAGTGAAAATGTCCAACCTGGTATCATGGTCGAGGTTAAGGAAGACAATATTGCTGCATTAAAACGACCAGTGGATTCATACGCCAACCAATCCACAGGCTTGAACAACTATGTATAGAAACGAAATCCTCCGATGATCTTGCAGCTAAACACAAGACAGAAGATAAGGAAATCATTACTACTACAACAAGTTTAAACATACCTTAACTCACTACATCATCTAAAGATGAGCCCACAACATCGCACGAACCCACTCAATCAAGAGAACATGCCAATCCTAGAAAAAAAAAACAACGGATATCGATGGGATCTGCTCTTATGACTTATTTTCGACTGGTCTAATGCTCCCATCAATCAATAGTTCTCCTATTGAAACAAAACCCTTCACGCATCACCCAGTAATCTACTTTGATAATATGGGAGCAGCAACCATTGTAGCTAATGAATGGAAACTCTTCGTATTTTACGAGATCACAGCTTATAGGAAGGAATTTGCTCTTCTTCAAAATAGCACTAGGGCTTTAGAAAAAATATGTTTATGTATCACTGCATACATAAAACAGCTGCAATTAAAATTGGGCACAAATAATAAATTACTATCAGAATCGAGCAATTTGATCAGATCGAAGAGAGAAGCTATCAACTTTATTGGAAATATCTCCAGCGCTTTATTCGGTGTGTTAGATTCCGAGTATGCCAATAAGATGTCACAAATGATAAATGATATTGGTAAAAATAAAATAACTTGCTGGATCTGATAAAAAAAATCATACATCAATCATGGATGCTACCTTGAACAGAATGAAGGATAAAGAACAATCTATTGATCGTCAGTTTCAGAAAATAGAAGTACGGACAGTCCAAGCAACCCAGCGTATACACGACATAAGGAAAGAAACGTACCAAGAAAAATTTTCACAATCATTCATGTTGCTAACCTTGTCCGCAATTCTCACAGTATCCAACTTCTTCAGAATTCATAGCTCAATGCTAAACTTCATCATCGATACTTATCATAGGAAAACCTGCCCGTTATTGATTTCACCACTTGTTATGGTCGAATGTTGGGATGTGAGGTCCAGACTGCCAGCATGAGGTGACAGATCACTCGCTGGAGAGCGTTGACTGCAGGGCGGCACACTAGCTCGCCTCGTCTATTGTCGGAGAGTATGGGGCGGTTCCACGAAGACGTGCCGCTGCCACAAGCCATATACAACAATTTTTCGTGCCTACAAATGAAAAGGCCGTAGCACACAGTCAGTCCTTCACGGATTTTTACAACACTTACCTGTAGGTGTACCATTGGGAAGGTACAGATATTTGGCCTTCTCTGCTCACCCCAACCACCCAATCGACACTGAGGGCAGATAGTTGACCTGTTAAGACCTAGTCGACCCTCATATCAAGAGGCCACCAGGAGAGTGAGAGAGAAGGTCGAGAACCTTACGGCCTCATGAAAAGCATCGGAATACTTGGACACAATCCATCAACATTTTTATTTAGTTCACAATTCTAGTAAGCCCTACAACCTTATAAATTAATATGGGTCGGCCAACTAAACCACTACTAATTTCCTACAATAGACTGGCTACAGTAAGTTTTCGACTGGCGATTATTCGCACCTATGACCCAAAAATATACTAAAATCCAAAATGTTTCAACTCGTATATTTAATATGCATATAATTACTTATGTGTATATTACTTATGCAGTGGAAATTAAAATTCGGTAATAAAGATTAGAAATTTGATGAAAATATATGTCCATTATAATCACATTCTTATTCTTTCATGAAATTCGATCTACGGCCGAAGTTGTGAAGTTACATTAATTACAATCTAACTTTCACTAAATGGTATGGCTAAGAATTCCACGATCAGGCTAAGGTGCTCAATTTTAAACTTAGTTACGTACATACATGCTGCAAGCTTCTGATCCTACGACTTGTATACATTTTGCCACTTTTTCTATTTACAGATTTTATATTTACCGATTTTCTATTTACAGATTTTATATTTAGCGATTTTCTATTTGAAATTTTGAAATTCCGCGATCGTAAAGAGGCCGCTGGTCACCATAGAGGGACATAGTGTATATCCTACAAATACAATGTCATGTTATATACAAATAATTAATCTCACCCAAGTCACCATAACCGCTAAAATGGAACCTACTCTTGATAACATTGTTCAACATTAGTCATACACCTCTGAAATTGATTCCATCAAAGGTGAATTATCACAGTTTAGAAAAAAACTTTCACTATACACACTATCAACTGATGTTCATCAATTCTTTGTGGGTTATGTATCTATAATAATGATAATTCTCATAATCTCAATCGTGATGTGGAAACATCGCCACGATATATGTTCAATAAGATCCAGGAAGATGGGACCATTACCAATACCACGGCAACGCACAACAATTTCTGACACGTCATACATCTTCAATGCATCCTCAAGAATGCGAATTCAAGAGTGTTCACGTTACACCCAGACGTAACTGGACACTTCTGTTTTGCTCGATTTTGACTCGTGAAAATTTGTACGTGAGAAATTTTATATTAGATTTTTGTTTTTGTTGATTTAGTATTTTACAATTCATATCTAGCTTTAGAATATAATATTGAAAAAGTGATATTTGTGAAAAAATTAATTATTAGTACTTAATTGGAATTTTGTGGCGCCATTCTTTTTTTAACAATATCTCGAAAGTTTATCAGTACAGAGAACTGTATTATGTACACATCGTATCTGCCAAGGTTCTTATATATCTTGACTGTTTGGTAGGTTCGAAAAGCTGACTCTGATGCAAAATAAAAAAACAGAGAATATAGGGGTACACAGAACCGTTTATACCATCATCGTACCAGCCAAGATTGATGTACCTTGACTGCTTCGCCCATCGGAACAAAAGAGCTCTGACCAGAATCTAAAACTGATCCTGAGCAAGCGCAGCATGCTTCATCATCTGCGAGAAGTTTGTTCGTAGACTGAGTTTATATATCGTTTTCAGAAAAATGATTTTCACAAGGGGACAATTTCTCAGTTTTGTATCTCCTAATCTGCAGGAAAAGATTTCCACAATGCTTAACCCATTTGTTCCCAGCTAATTTTTTTTTTTCAAAAAGAATTCATTTTTTGATATAATGGTAATATTTGATCCGGAAAAATATCTGCATGGTTTTTTTTTTTTTTAGTAAGTAATAGTGGAGAAAATCAATGTTGCGAAAACGCAACGCTGGGAAAATGAGAGGTAAAATGATATAAAAATAAAATCACTCATTGAAGGAAAAACTATTATATTTATGTCATGGCATAAGCTGAAGTACTTGTCATGCAACGCGACATCGCATGTAGTACAACGCTTTACTTGGCAGCGAATTCTTCTTTCTGACGTTATTATAATATGCGATCCAGTTGGTGCATATGCACTTGGTTGTTTCTGACGTCTACTGTTACTGGGAGGATTACCGTATTTATCTATAAGCGCATGAGCAAGTCGGCGACGAAATTCTAGTGCGTCAAGCTGATATCCGTAGTTTCTGGCTAAAATCCAAAAATTTGTCGTTGCTACATCCAATAACCACATAAAAATCGGCGAGTACCATTTTTTTCCACGGGCCGAGATTCTAAAATTAGATATGTGGTTGTCTAACTGATCCATGCTCCCCATAAATCTGTTATAGACTTTATTTATATGTGGCTGCGGAGCCTCACACTTCTTTTTTTCACTACGTACATAGCGTAGTGCTGACCGAAGTGGAAACACCCCATGTAAATTGGACAGCATGGATACAACCTTATTGTCTTTCCAACGCGTTAATATTAACCGATTGTGGGGATCAATGAATGATTCGTGAGTTCCTCTGTTCTTTTCATAGAACGTTTTCTTATCCATGAGGCGAATATTCTTTAAACGATTTTCTCTCAATGTACCCGTTCCACCATATTCCATCTTCTGTAATTTTGATGCCAAGTCGGGACTTGAAAAAAAGTTGTGTAAAAAAAAGAAAATTGTAAATCCGGTACACGTTTTTTCATTATTCGCGCGAAGTTAAGAATAACGTATTCGGCATAAGACCAGATTTTATGTAAACCCCGAATTTCTTTAAACTTTCAACACTAGTTCCTTTTTACTCACAAATCACAAATATTTAATCAAAATTTTGCGCAAAGTTATAGTTTCAGAGATAATCGACTTTAAAAATCGCGAAATTTGCACTATATTTCACAATACAATTCGACATTCCCTCGCAATTAATTAAATCTTCTTCTTATTTTTAGTATTAAAAAGAGGCTGTGGTAGGTATATACATACCTTCCGAACATTCGGGTTACCAGCATTGCGTTTTTTTATTCATTACGAGTTGATGTAGCATTTACTTAGAATGGAGTAGAAAAACGTTTATTAAAGAAGCACACACACACACACAGGCTGGCAGGGGCACACACACACACACGCGCGCTCCGCAAGAAGATTTAATTAATTACGGGGGAATGTCAAATTGTATTGTGAAATATAGTGCAAATTTCGCGGTTTTTAAAGTCGATTATCTCTGAAACTATAACTTTGCGCAAAATTTTGATTAAATATTTGTGATTTGTGAGTAAAAAGGAACTAGTGTTGAAAGTTTAAAGAAATTCGGGGTTTACATAAAATCTGGTCTTGTTCCACGTATTCTCCTAAACCAATAGTCCGTCTTTCCGATTTTCCCTGGTAAATCCCGAACTGCAAGCAATAACCGAGACGATTAGCTGCAACCCACGCCTTGTATCCGAATCGAACGGGTTTGTTTCTAATGAATTGCTTGCAGCTATTCCTACCGAAGTATGGTATCATAGATTCGTCAACAGAGACACTCATTTCAAGAGGGGCAAAATCAAGAAACTTTTTGTTGAGGTGGCTCATAAAAGATCGTATTTTAGCCATTTTATCAGATCCATTAATGTCATCATTATCACAGAAATGTATGGCTGTTAATATTTGATCAAACCTGTTCCTGCGCATAGCTCTTGTCACCAAAACGTTGTGGCTATCTTCACGATCTTCCCAGAGCATTCGTCGTCTTGGAACTGGAATATATCCCGTCAGAATGACGTTCCAAAAAACGTGTACAATTCGTGTGTAGTTACACCAAGCGTTTTGTTTTCCTGTTTTGTTGAGAAATTGTTGGTCCAATCAGCTACAAGTTTCATAAATTCAATATCAATGAAGAGCTCAAAAATCACTTTCGCTTGATAAATTTAATAGGGGTAGTAGAGTATCTTCCCACGCTTTGAACCGATTTGTAAACGAATCTAATGGCAGCATTTCCTCATTTCCTCTTTTCCATTCCTCTGTAATTTTCTCATATGCTGACCAAAATTTATGCTCACTTTCATCGTTTGATAGTTGCTCCTCATCTTCTTGAAATTCTTCAAAATCCAATTGAACCTCATCCTCAGCCAGCAATTGATTGGGGTTTAACCTATTTGGATCATTACAATCTTCATCTCCAGAGTCTTCATCGGTACAGTATGCATTGTCTGGTGGTGTAATGATAATAGCTTCCGGTATATAAGATTCTGATGACTCCAGCGCTTCCAGAATTTCACACAAATTCAAGTTTTTCTTCCTATAAAAAGAAAACCGAAAATGTAAGCTAATACCTAGCGTTGCTTTATCGCAACATTGTTAATTCAGTCGAGATACTAATAACTTAAAAACAATTTTCGAAGAAATTAATTATTAAATGCAATATTTAATACTTAATTAACATAACAACAATAATAATAAAAGAATAAACTTATTAAATTTTACTTACCGGAGGTTTATTCCTGCAGGGTTCATTTTTTATTTTCGTATGTTCACTTCACTGTCTTTAAGCACACACTACACACTAAACGCTATTTACTTTTCTCCGGGAGAAAAATGTATAAGTACCGTCAGAATAATTCCAGAGAAAAATAATGCACAGAAAACCTGGAAAAGATGACTGTGACTTCTTAGAAATTCAAACACCGAAACAGTTTCTGCGTTGCGTTTTCGCAACGCTGGGATAAAATGGGGTTAATAAAAATTGTCCTTCTGCAGTCATCTGTAGATCGTTCTTGTAACTATCAAATAGCGAAGATCTCAACCGCAATTATCTTTTTAACGTCACTTTGTTGTCATTCTCAACCACTGTATATCTGTATGCAACTGTACTCTATTGTTTATTATGTCTACTACACCATATGAATAGAAAATTAGAAATGCTTCTGTAATGCCGCGAATAGATCTTCGCTTCTCTATCAGTTGAGAATATTCTCGATGGCATTCTTGTCATTGAGTAGGTATCTGGACAACACTTGAAATAATTTTTGCAAAAAGTTAAAATAAACGAAAAATGAGTTTGAACCGGAAAACACATGTAAATTAAAATGCCTTTATTTATTTTTACCTTTTGCAAAATTTTTACAGAATTATTAAACTGTGTAATAATAACTGCAATGACAGCATACAATAAATTAGTAGGCTTTGACATTTCTACTTTCCCAATTGATGTTTCAAAGACGAAGGTTACTTTACATCCCGTAAAACTCACCATGGCTATCTCAACTAGCATATACAGAAACGAAAACTTCAGCTAGCTGAGTTAAGAATGGTGAATTTATTTGAAGTCATAAAACAAAAGAATTTTTTCAACTGAAATTACAGAAACAAACTGCTGGTATTCTAAAAACTGAAGGGAACGAGTATGTATTGACTTTTCGTATCACGGGTCCACCGAACAATTATAACAAAAAAAAAATACACAAAATCTGAGTACTTCTAATTACCAATACCAAGAAAAAAGTCAATTTTGCATTTAAGGAAATTTTCGACTGTATAATATTATATGTTCACCTTCATATATACATACATATGAGTCTAAAACTTAATACCCTGTCGTACGTATTTTTACAACTCTTGTTTTTAATGAGACAAGATCACTTATTTTGCTTTTTCTTTAACACTTTTTTATTAAATTTTATTTTTCAAATCACTGATTAATATTATTTTTTACAAACTTATGATTTGAAACTTATTATTTGAACTTATTACTGGAAAACTTTTACCAAGACCGTTTAGGAGACGCGCAACCTTTCCACTTAGACGATTTGAATTTAACTTCCTCGATCGTTCAACGATCACTCTATTTAAATTAAAGATATTACGCGAGGATGTTCCCACAGTCAAAAAATGTCACCTCCAATATTACGCGAAAATGTTCCCACAGTCAAAAATGTTCATGTGACCTATGCATCTTACGTTGCATATCATTGGCGCATGTATATTAGTAATATACTGTGTGGACACTTGTCCGAAATCAGACCCTTCTCAAGTTATATTTTCAGATTTGAGAGAATTATGTACGGCTAGATGTTTCCTCGTAACATGAGTCTCATGCGCTGCATTTGTTTTGCGAAAATATCTCGAAGTTGAGTAAAGTGATTATGCCAAGTACTTTTCAGAGTACTCTTATGGCATATATGGTGCGCGTATATTTTCGTAGGAAATATTAAAACTGTATAAAGCGCATGTGCACTTGATGAAATCTGAATATTTTTTACTTTGACTTGAATTTCTTGAAAGTAGAGACTTCTCAGATTTCATTGTCTTTCCGTAAAAATGTTCTTGTGATGATAAACTAATGTTTTTGCATTTTGTGGGAAAGTATTTTTGAGCTGAAATTTGAATGCTTTTGCATTTGTGGGAAAATATTTTCAGATGACAAAAATGAGTGCTTTTGCCTTTTGTGGGAAAATTGTGTTCAGCATGTGTACTGACTGAAGCAGGTCTAATTACGTATAAGCCATTCTGCTTATATTTTAATTAAGCCTTTTGGCTTATGTAACAATTCCTTCCCCCTATAAAAGAGTAAATTATTCTTTGTAGAGGAATAATTTACGGGGAAGGTTGTGGTGGTTATGCGTTCCGTTCGGTTTGACATTGTATGTAAAAAAAAAATGTCCATCTCTGAAGGGGTCGGTAAAAATACTCTTAACACTTTGGTACTACATGTTTATCCTTATGTAGGAGTACTTATGCTGAACATACAAGTATTTGTTATAATTACGGAGTACTTTAGTATATTGGCTAAAATCTGATATTTATCTTTTCTAGGCAGTGCGTAAACCAAAGGTTTCATTTATAAAAAAAAAAAAAAAAAAAAAAACATCTATAAAAACATCTATGATCTATCCCTATGTCGGTATGGGGTATCAAAAAAAAAAAACAATATTTACTATCCCTTTAGAAGGAGTGTACTTATAAGAAATTTATATCTAAACTGTTATTTATTCTTATGTTGGGGGAAATTATTATTTATAAAAAATCTATTATCTATCCTTTTGTAAGGAGTGTAAATAAAAATCTATTATTTATCCCTATGTAGGGAGTAATTATTATTTATAAAAATCTATTATTTATCCTTTTAGAAAAACCATAAGGGAGATAACCCCTATTTATAAGGTACTTAATCGGTACAAGCAGCCCTATACCAGTTGTATTGACTTGGTCTTGGGTAGCGATTTCGTTGTTTTGATGTGTACAGCCTTATCAACCTGTAGGGTTTCTTATAGATGATGTTCGATAGGTATTTTTGGTGTTTTCTGGCGGTCAAAACTGACGTTTCTCGGGTGAATATACCTTACTACACTGAGGGTAACTAGAATAATCAGCAAGAAGTTGCTTAGAGATATAGCTGTTGTTGCCGTAATATGTGGCTGTTTGTTTGATGATGACTGCACTATTGTAATTAACTTTGCTTGGAACTCTTCGAAAGGAATTGGGATCCACAACATATCAGCAATCAATACTAGATGATGGTTCGATGTCAGAGCGTTGGCTTACATTATGTTAGGGAATAATTTATTTCCAAGGGTTTGAGCTGCTGGTTCTACCTTACTCGAAATTTGTTAACGGTGAACTTATCAACATAATACTAATTGTTGTTACGTTCTAGTGGTGAAGATTATTTAGTTACACATTTTACGATTGCCCTAATTGAGCAAGTAGATTAACTAACGCTTACTAAGTCAGGCGCGGATAACGAACGGCGTCCTTTGATAGGGTAATGGGCGTAGGGGAAATGTGTTACTGCGGCATTTCACCGCGTTTCAATATTCCAGGTAAATTTGGTGTGTCCCGAGCAATTAGTGAACATGAAAATATAGCTTTCTCAAGTTCGAGGAGGTGTTGTTTTATAGTTTTTTATACAGAAGGTTAGTGAACATGAAAATTTGGTTTTCTCAAGTTCGAGTGGGTATTGCTATATAGTTTTTTATACAGAAGGTTAGTGAACATGAAAATATGGTTTTCTCAAGTTCGAGTGGGTGTCGATAATGCGCCACATTTTTGATCAAGGAAAGAAAAGGGAAGAGCAAGAGAAGAAAAAAAAATCTTTTCTTTTGCTAGGGATTGTAGCCCGACTAAACCTTGGTGGTTCCAAGGTGCAATCTTCAAACTTGTAGTCGACTAGCGTCGAAGTGGTGTGGTGTTGTTGTAAAGTTTTTTAGACAGACGGTAGATAACTAGTCCAATGGGCTAGAGGTAGGTATGTTGCTGAATATTCTGGAAATTGGATTATTAACACATGGTATAGTGTTGACGATACTCTGCGTTATGTTGTAGGTTAAACCAGTGAGGATTTAAAATTTAATAATCAGTTCCAACTTGCGCATCATATGCTGAAGGGGAGTACAAAGTCAAGGTGATTCGATTATCCATCAATCAATCTGTCTTTGGCATTGAAAGTCTGGTAGCTTGACTGTATTTTCTTTCTCATAGTGGCGAAAAGATAAAGATTTGAAAATTGCATGCTGTACTGTTGATTGAATAGAAAATGATTAATTAACTCACGCAATATTATAACATGAAGTAGTTTTGACTAACGGGGGAAGTAGTAGTGCTGACCTAGGTTAGGCTGATCGATTAACCTTATAGCTTTTGGACCATCGTAAATCTTATTCATAGTACGGTTTGAGTCTATTATTAACAGTGACGACCCGTTTTCCTATTTTCAAAGTTCTGTTCACGGGACTGGGAATTCCGGTTACTAAATATTGTCCTACCCATATCTACGAGAGCTTAAGTTTCCGGTTTTCGCTTTTTAGGAGAACCTTGTCTCCTATATGAAAGGTTCTCGGCCGTGTGTTTTGGTCATAGTAGACTTTCGACCATTGCTTACTGGACAACAAATTTCTGCAAGCTGTGGCGTATGATTTCTGTAGTTTATATCATAGCGCATGGCAGTAGCTCTCTTGGTTGTATAAAGGCTCAGGATCCCATTTTAAGTTAGAGGGAACGTCCGCAGTAAAACCATACAGGCAGTCCATTGGCGTTAGTTTCGTACCCTCGTGCACACTGTTATTATATACAAATCCGGCTATTCTAAGAAATTGGTCCCAAGTTCTAGGGTTTTAATCCACTATCGTGCGCAGGTATTCTATTAATGGTCTGTGGGCACACTCCAGCGCGCCGGTAAATTGCGGGTGGTAAGCAAACTTTTTTAAATAGATCGCTAAGGAAGTTCGTTCCTTGATCTGTGACTCTTTTCTTGGGAATACGGTAGCGCGTGACGATCTCGTCGAAGAAGATTTGCGCTACTGTAATCGCTTCAGCATTAGATATAACGTACCAATCCACGAATTTAGTCAGATAATCCTGGAAAAAGAGGATATATTTATTACCTGTCAATGTCTCCCCTAGGGGTCCCACAATATCTAAATATATTTTGTCGAATGGTTGCTCAGCAATATCAGTTATAACCATTGGCATTTTGACTAAAGGTGATGATTTCATCATTTGACATTTATAGCATTTCTTTACATACCTCTTGATGTTCCTCGTAATTTTTCTCCACCAGAACTTATGTTTTAATCTTTTATAGGTTTTTATGACACCCTGGTAGACACCGAACGAGGAATCATGATACTCACTTAATACAGTTAGGATATCTACAGGATTTGTTATTACTTCAGGCCTTTTAGTTCCGTTTCTGTCCATTGGAGGCTTTATCGGCTCTGCATTTTTGCTTGTCATTTTAGTTCTCAATTCTAAGTAGGAGGTGTCTGTGGCTCCTCAGATCTCGTTATGTGCTTGTGCTCTAGATACTGCGTTACATTAGGCGGGTTCCTTTTCTCGTTGAATGGCCTCTTCCTCGAAGTCGGAGCCCATACAGTGATGAACGTTACTTTCACTAGCAGGTTGACCTCGGATCCTCTTCATCCGTAGAAAGGGGATTCGACTTACAGCATCTGCATTCGTGTTATACTTTCCTGGTTTGTATTAGATTTCATAATAGAACTAAGAAAGCTTGTGATGGAACCTTACCAGCATGGATGTCGGGTCGTTTACGTTGAATACTCCCTTGAGTGATTGATTTGTGGTCCGTGTCTACGTTGAATTTACGGCCCTGAAGATAACATCTGAAGTTCCTGGTTGGCCACACTATGGCAAGTAATTCCTTTTCAATAGTTGAGTAATTGCGCTCGGCCTGGTTTAATGTCCGGCTGGCATAGGCAATTGGTTGATCCTTTCCTACTTTACCTTGAGATAGGACAGCTCCGATAGCTTCATTGCTTGCATCAATTGTCAGGATAAAAGGCTTAGTAAAATCTGGGTAAGTTAGAAGTGGAGGTGAAACTAGTGCAGATTTAATCTTCTCGAATGTTTCCTGACATTTTTCAGTCCATTTAAATTTTGCATCCTTACGGAGTAAATTTGTTATAGGGCGTACTATTTTCGGAAATTCAGGGATGAATTTCGGAGTTTATCATGATTATCCCTTAAATTTTTCCCGTAGATGACTATATCGTCCAGGTAGACAAAACATTCCAAGCCTTGTAAGCCTGTTAGAAGGTAGTTCATTTGGCACTGAAAAGGGGCTGGGGCCCCTTTTACTCCGAATGGCGTACGTTAAAAGTCGTGATGGCCACAGTTGGTGCTGAAGGCTGTTTTGTGTCTGTCCTTGGGATGTACAAGGACCTGATGATAACCGCTGGCTAGATCAAGCGTGGTAAAATATCGTGCATGACCTAACTGGTCTAAGATGTCTTCAATGCGAGGTAGTAGGAAAACGTCACCTATTGTTTTTTGTTGAGCTCCCTAAAGTCTACCACTACTCGCCATCTATTATCACCATTAGGCCCTGCTTTCTTGCGGACTACCAGAAAGGGGGAATTCCAGGTATTTTGCTTGGTTGAACTATGTAATTTTCTAGCATTTCGTGCAATTGTTGGTTAATGACTTCTCTTTGGGTTTCTGATAGCCCGTACATTTTTTGGTTGATGGGGGTTGGTCTTGATAAAGAGGAATTGAGTGAGTTAGGGCTCTAGTGTGATTGAGTTTATCGCCCTTTAAGAAGAAGATATCATTATTCTCGAAACATAACCGCGTTAATGAAAATTTTTCCTCAGTATTCAAAGTACCATCCAAATCGAGTTTTTGCTCTAGTTTGCTAATTCTCGTATTATTAGAATTGTCTACTGGATCGCTGTAGTCCGGGAATGTGTATCGAAGATGTTGTAATATTACATTCCGTGAGGCCTCTTTAACCTCTTTTCGTTTTTTGGATTTTGATTTGGTTACGTTTTTGGACGAAGGAACCTTATTATCCGTGAGAGCGTCTAACTTTGGATTTGAGCCGCGCTCGCAAGCGTCTCTGGAAGAATCCATTGGCCATGGAGGTACTGAAGGATAATATACCCCTTTGACGGGATTAGTTGAAGAGTGAAGTTGTTTAACACCACATTTTTTGTATTTTTTTTTTTTTTTAGGATGCCTAATAACACTGTTCTATCTCCAGTAGCTATTAAGATGTTCACTAGGAAGACTCCAACGTCTAACTCTTGCGATAGACAGAGTATTTCTTTCTAGGGATTTAGCGGGATTTTAATTACTAGTTGTGACCGAGCAGGTACGCAAATGGGTTCTGCGAGAGCGAAAATTTGCTGTCTGATTTCATCAACCTCGTAGCTTTTAACCAGCTTGCTACTAAAAACCTTTGTTGGCGTATCTATGGAGTTTTGGCCTCCGGTGTGATATACTCGCGATACCCTGTGGTTGAAATTGTCTTGCTTTACTTCTAGTGATGTTAGGGTTTTGGGTCCCTTTGCAAACAGAGGAGTTCTATTTATTGCTGAAGATAGGGGTATTTCGAACTCTACTGGGTTGATTTCTGCGCGAGGAAATCTCAGTATTTGGTTAGGGCCTTCAATGTTGCAGTGGGCTGAAAGCAAATCGTTTCCTAGTAGTCCTCGCCAGTTATATTGGGCAAGTCTTGTACGACTTGGAGGTTGCAGGGTATTTTATTTCGCAGAGCTATATTTCCCTGGCAGCTCCCCAGTGTCTTGCCCGTACCTAAAGTTGTTTGGAGTGTGCAAGTTTCTTGTTTGTTTACCTGTGTGTGGGTGTTGAGCGCTTGGTGTTTCACTAAGCTCCTGTGTCCACGATTAAACGTACTTTACCGTTTTGGGCAACATCTAGTGGTAGGTTTACTATAGGTATTTGAGCTGTAGGCGACGGAGTATACTCTTTCTTATTTTTGAAATTATTTAAAGTTGAGCGGAGGGGTTTTTGATCGACTGCTTGTCGTTTCCCTGCTACTCCCATTTGCGTTTTTGATTACAATTGGTAACTGTGTGCCCTTTTCTTCCACAGAAATTGCATTTTGCTTGCACCTGGTTTATTGTTGCTCTATGCGGGGCGCTCTTCTTCCTGTTTTGAAAGCTATTATTTGTTACAGGATGATTTTGTTTACAATCACGAACATCGTAAGTGAGTGCGAGAATTCTTTAAAGTTTTTTATTTCGGCTTTGAACTGCTCTGTGTCTGCCTTGAACTTTTTTATTTTACCGAGATTATGTTCTTTAGATTTTGATAAGTGTTTGTCAATGGCGTCACACTGAGCAATCGAAAGCTTATTTGTTTCTCGCACTTTCTCTTCTAAAAATTTCAAATATAAATCTAATTTGTTAGAGCTTACTTGTACGGGACTTCGCAATACTGTCCCGCTCCTTATTTGAACTCCTTTGTGGTGATTTGATGTCTCTGCTGGTGACGGCGTAGAGCTGACTGTAGATGTGCTATCCCTTGTGTCGTCTGACACAGGAGATTCTGTATCTTCTGGGGTGCTCCCGTTAAGCTGGGACGTGTTGCCCTTATGTTCGTACACCAAGGAAGTTCGTGGAAGGGTTGTCGTCTGCTGCGGGATTAGTTCATCTTCTTCGGTTACGCGAAAACGTTCCCACAGTCAAAAATGTTCATATGACCTATGCATCTTACGTTGCATATCATTGGCGCATGTATATTAGTTATATACTGTCTGGACACTTGCCCGAAATCTGACCCTTCTCAAGTTATATTTTCAGATTTGAGAGAACTATGTACGGCTAGATGTTTGCCGTAACATGAGTATTATGCGCTGCACTTGTTATGCGAAAAATATCTCGAAATTGAGTGAAGTGCTTATGCCGAGTTCTTATCAGAGTACTCTTATGATTCTGCACGTATATTTTCGTGGCAAATATTAAAACTGTATCAAGCGCGTGTGCACTTGATGAAATATGAATATTCTTTACTTTGACTTGAATTTGTTGAAAGTAGAGACTTCTCAGATTTCATTGTCTTTCCGTAAAAATATTCTTGTGATGATAAACTAATGCTTTTGCATTTTGTGGGAAATTATTTTTGAGCTGAAATTTGAATGGCTTTGCATTTGTGGGAAAATATTTTCAGATGACAAAAATGAGTGCTTTTGCCTTTTGTGGGAAAATTTCGTTTAGCATGTGTACTGACTGAAGCCGGCCTAATTACGTATAAGCCATTCTGCATATATTTTAATTAAGCCTTCTGGCTTATGTAACAACCCGAAAAGTTTTTAAGCAACTGTCACAAAACAAACACATTAAATACTACTAATAGATTTGAAATGAAATACGTAAATTTCAGTACAATTCAATTATTTGTTTAAAGTCGAAGTGACAAAAAACTTGAGAATCATTGAAAGGTATTCCAACCTCAACTCAAATCACGAATAAATATCGAAGAAAAACAAAAACTCGTCATTTTTAATTCTATTTCTAGGAAAACTGTCTCTTCGTATCGCTGCTCTATAGCCGGGTTTCAGTATAACAAGTCATTCCCAGCTTAATTATGTTTTTAAACCTAAATAAGTGTCTTGGATTTGTTTGTTGATAACATGGGAATTACATACTCCGAACTGACGAATCTTGTCTCAGACAGTGAAATCAACGTAGTAAAAAGGCGAAAGTCTTTGGGTTGCAATAATTTGAAGTAAAGTAGAGTTGATTTTTTGAATTTTATGAAAGTAAAAATTATATTGGAATGAAAGATTGTGATTTATATCTGTGCTATTTTTTTTTATTTTTTATTTTAATAACGAACCAAGATAACACTGGTAACAAATATTAATCTCTTTATTTCTTATGTAAACTATTTATTATTCTATAATATTCAAAGTATGCTTCATAATTTTCTGGACTTAATGAATGGAAATTATATAAAAATCGATGAGGTCGATTTGACCCACTGTAACAAATGCGAAACCATTTGCCTGAGGGATTACGAAGGATTACAACATTATATTTAAGTATTCATTTTAATGAATCTGTCGTGATACTTTCGTATCGATCTGTAGTATAAGTACACTCAATTCTCTCAAATATCTCCCCAGTAAAATAAGCATCCAACATCGGAATGGAAGCGAAAACCTGTAAATTGGTATAAGCCTTTGTTTGGGCATTCTAAAGGCTGGGAAAAAAGTGACATATAATCTCGTGTCTGCGTCAGAAGATCTTCAAGGTCAAAAGTTTCGAAAATCGATTTTTTTTTAATTATCTAGTCTTCTATAGAAAATAAGTCATTCAAGGTCATTACGAAACTTATAGATTATAAAATTACCGACAATTTTCATCCAAAGCATTTTTTTCGTATCCGTATACAGGCGTATAGAACGTATAAGGCTATGTGAACTCGGGGCCATGAATTTTATTTTTTATTTATTTATTTTTAAGAGGAGTCAGTACTCAGCAAAAATTTCAATTAGATACCAGCGAGCCTGTAGGCAATACAACTTACTATACGCAGGTTTGTGTCCTGAAAGTATGAAAAATCGTATAAAATTAGCCTAGACCTAGACAACAAGTCACATTAGAGACATCCAGCGTAAACGCCAGAAACCCAATATGCGTCAATTTAAGACGAAAATGAAAATTTTCAGTTCAAAGAAATTGAAAATTTTTAACGAGAATTAACCCTCCTAAATTTAATTTTGCTCATAATTGTTAAATAAACTATTTTGCTTTATATTTCTACAACTTTCAACGAAATATTACAATTTTTCGCCGCTGAAATATCGTGAGAGAAAACAAGTACTATTAGAGTTAAACCATTAAAAAATGCGCCGCTAAAACTGAAAAAAATCGACTTTATTTCCCAGATTTAGGCTTTATCTTTCTAAAATAGTCACAATATGAAGAAATGAGAATGCCTACTAAGATGAATTTGATTTGAAAAAAATTAATTTTTACCATTTTTTACAAGTTTCCGAGATAATATCTCCATTCCAATACTTTTTTTATTTTTCTCGACGTTATTTACTAGACCTCTTCGCTACCTTTAATTTAAGATAACAGTCATTATTCTGGTACAAATAGTTTGCCAGAAATTCGCATTGAAATATGTATAAAACTTGAAAATCTTGGTACTGACTACTCTTAAGAGCAAATACAAAATAGCGTATTTAAATTGTTCTTTTTCGTCGTCGTCTTCGTCACGAGGTTGGCCAAGGTAAATCTCGACTTTATTATCATCGTCCTCCATTTCCGTTACAGTTGTTACGCCAATCTCGAGAACTTCATTTACGCTGTCTCTATCGGAAACATTTTTTCAATGTAGGTCCTTTGGGAACTAAAGGGTTGAAATCCACCACTTTAAGGGTCGATTATTCTGCTGATTCTGTCGATAATCCTTATATAGACATTGAGATTGGAATCTTGCACTTGTGCCCACTTTTTATATTTTATTTATTTATGATCAATTGGACCTGTTGTGCACTGCTACCAATAAACCGTCGGTATGCGAAATTTATTCACGATAATCCGTCGTTATATTTTTCGCGACCAAAGTAATTAATTTAGCAACAAACCGTGGTTACTTTTTAGTATCCTACCAACTGCGCCAGCTAAGATAATTACAATTTAATAAAATAAAAAAAATTAAAGATACAATTTTTTTACAAAGACTGTATTTCTTACTTTACGTTACAATATTCTACCGGGAACTAACTTTTATGATTAAATTATTCTACTTGCTAGCTTTTACAAAAACGCAACTAATGATATTTTCAGACAAAGAAAAGTTTCGAGTTGACTTGAAAAATAAAAGTATCGTATTTCCATAAAAGTGGATATGGAGCTATGGGAATGAATTTAAATGGTTTCGTGGGAAATGTTGCTGAAGGACAGTGTCTTAATTGTTTCCGGTGTTGGATATGTAATTCGCACCTGTACTCTCCGCGCTGTACTTCCAAAACCGTGTTTTAAATGAAAATTGTAGGTGATTTTATAATCTATAAATTTCATAATGACCTTTCCATAGAAAACTAGATAATTGAACAAATCGACTTTCGGAACTTTTGACCTAGAAGATCTGGTGACGCAGACACGAGATTAATGAAACTATTTTCCCAGTCTTTATTATGCCCAAACAAAGGTTTATACCAATTTACAGCTTCTTCGCTTCCATTCTGATGTTTGCCACTCTTTTGGCCTTAATTAACTAGGCCACAATAAATTTTTGTACCCCCGATGTATATGTATTCCTCTTTCGAACAATTACTTACGTTCCATGCAAAGTCCAACTTGAGTTCAAGTCAGGATTGATACAACGAAATGGATGATGTAGATGAGCTTAAGATTTACCAATCGCTCTTGCAATTGGGATAAAAAAAAATTACAAATAATAAAAAAAGCAATGAATTGAAACTATTTGTTTTATTGAAATTGATTTCTTCACTTCTCCAACTTATTATTTTTATAAGAACAATTTCTTTTCTTAGACGAAGAACCTACAATTAATTATTTCGCGGCCGTACCGGAATATGATAAAAATTAGACTGACTTACATTTACAATTACATTGCCTTCTTTGCTCTACGAGATTTTAGGAAAATTTCAGTTGGCGGATTATATTTCACTTAAGTTTGATAATTTACCCGTGTGAAAAAATGTGTATGTGACAATTTTAGGTTTTTCAGTTTTGTGTAAAGGGAAATATATTATTCGGATTCGTTATAAATTGCATTCAAGAATTATTTGTATGGTAATATAATATTTGTAAATTTCAGACATAGGGGGTTTCGTGCTGTGAAAATACAGGATGATGGAATAAGGTGTCATGGTATGATCGTGGCATAATTAATGCACTGAACGGAAAGGTAACTATGATATATGTATGCGTTGTATGTAATTACTATATTATAGATTTGTTTACTGTAACTCTTAAGTTCAATCGTTTCCCTTTATTTAAGTTAGTTAACTTAATAAAACCAGATTCCTCTGATTTATTTCAACTGCTTAGAATCTTACCTATTAATTTTTCGCGTTTTCGACAATTTCACCATCTATTGTTTATGAAAACAGTTGGTGATAGGACAAAAATGTGAACTGACAATACCTCTAGCTCCCCCCATCCACCCACGTATAACCATTAGTCTATTATTAAATCTATACGAAATTATGCCATTTTGGATTAAGTTAATTCCGGATATGATCTCTATAGGCTCAGCAACAATTTACATATACGTCAGTAATATTGTTTACGTAAAACGCGCCTCTTAAATTTAACAGAGACGTATATAAATTAACGTTAACTTGTCGGAGGGGTACTTTCGTTAAGTTTTAATGTCAAATTGCAGTCAGTAAAGGTGCGGTATGAATCGCTCATTCATTCATTTCATCAATTTTTTATTTTGTCTTTGTGGATTTCGTGTTCAACCTAAAATTAACCATGTTTGGCCATGGAGAACATTAAGAAAATATAAATTAACAATTTTTTTAATAACACTTAAATTGATAATTAGAGACATACATGGCAAACATGTTGTCCAATTTGGTGTGTCACACATGAAAGCTTTTCTCCACGCACTGTGAAACATGCTGTCCAACATCAGGATAGGAACACATATCGGGAGCTTTCATCTAGCTTGAGCTATCGAATATCATAAGAAACCCTAAAATTATCCCGATTAGTTATGAATCGATTTTTTTCCCTCCTTGAGCTTTTTTCTAGCAGAGTTCCAGGTGTACAGCAGTATATTTATAACTGACTCGTTTCCACACTGAAAAAAATAATTCAATGTACGGTGTTTATTAAAATTTTCATAGGAAAATTCTTTGAATTAATGGAATTATTCATTAATATTATGAAATTTTCAGTCAACTCATTCATTAGCTAATACCCCATTTATTAATACAATGAATCGGAATTGATTAAATGATTTCCTTTAAATCTAATAACCTACGAACAATGCAATAACTCTTTTCGTAAGGCAATGTACGTTTATTTATTTTTTTAATAAACCATTTAATTATTTCAACGAACAAAGTTATCAAATAAATCAAAAGAAATATTCATATGAATAAATTCATTAATTTAACAAACCATGTTATCAACTAATAAATAAGTTCATAAAATCAACGAACGAAAACATTGATTAATAACTAGAATACATGAAATTTATGTAAAAAGTTACCAGTCAACGCAGATATTTCTTAAATGAACGTATTCTGTTGTCAGCGGTTCACATTTGATTTTTGCAGTCATTTGAAGCGGTCAATATTACTTTTGTGGCAAGTTGCTTACTGTCAAGTGATCCAGTGGTTAAATTGTGCAGTTATTATTAAAGCAGTGTATAATATAATTGTGAATACAATAAACCAACTTCTTGTATAATCATCAAAATAAGGTAAAATAGTTATTGTACTGTCCGTTAGTAGAACGTACACGCAAATTTGAATTTAGTGCAACTGAAATGGATGCACTGGTAAATTTGGATCAAGGTCAGTGGTCGAATCTCTTATCAAAACAAACACTATTCACTTCGTTTTCACACCTTTTTTTTTAAGATTGCCCACTAATTATATTAAACTCAGATTATATAATGAGGTATTAGGTCAGAGATCAACACACACTATAAAACACTTATTACCACAGACTTAGAATATACGATTATCAAGAAAAGTTGTATTGGGATAAAACTCAATATATAAGTTTTGGGTCAGAGAATTTTATATCACACTGAAAAAAACACTTATTGGCAAAAATTGCAATATAAGATCGTCAATATATATATGTGTAAAATTAATAGAATAAAGTCAAATTACGATATTAAATAAATATGCACCAAAAGAGTATAAAATATAAATATATATATGAGTAAATGTATAATAAAATAGATATATGATAAATATTATATTGTTACAAGTGTTACAAGTTACAAGTTCTTTAAGTCAGTCGAGACCCGAGATAATATTCTTTAAGTCAGTCGAGACCCGGCTTAAAGTGTTATCTTATCTTCAGTCGAGACCCGAAATAAGATGCGTTTATTTCCGTCGAGACCAGAAATGATTGTTAGTAAATATCTTAACTTCAGTCGAGACCCGAATTAAGATGCGTTTATTCCCGTCGATACCAGAAATAATTGTTAGTTGTTAAAAGTGATATATCAGTCGCTACCCGATATATATGTTAGTCCCTATACAGCCAACTTACCCCAAGCGATGCCAAGTACAAAAAGAGATCGAGATCAGTCAGCTTGTCGTTTATATAGCCCTTGCTTGCACACGACACCACTGATGGAGTAGCAGAGGCGCATCATTGCAAGAATTGGTAGTGCAGCTGTGATCTTACGGTACTAGCGATAAAATTTGCATAGCAACGAACAAAAATGCATAGCAACAAGAAAATTATAGTAACCCATGTTGCTGTGTTAAATTGAATTATGATTGTAAAAAATATTCTCTTTATCACGTAGTGTAGAAATCCCCGTTGGATAATACTTGCAAAGAGTCGCAAATTGATCGGCTTGATCTGATTATATTTGTGCCATGCATTGTATGCTACATGACAATGCTTTTCTTATATGTTATACCTATTTTTGGGAAAATTGTTATTAGATTGAACTTATTTGCTTTTCAGAACTCAATTTCAGCATGGTATTGTTGTACTATGTTCCCTTTTCAGGAATTGTTTTGTAATACGAATCTAACTGCTTCAAACATATGATAATAAATTTCAATTTTATCTGCTCAATGAAGCTATACTGTTGTATTGCATTTGTGCAATGTGTTATGGAGATGACAAGTACATGGATGGTTGGTTGTATATCTGTGTTTTGATTGAGTGATTATATTAGATTTAATTTTATAAATATTTTCATGCTTTGTTTTCTTTTCAGAAGTTTTAATCTTAACAAAACATATATTCGAATCGATCAGGTTCGAACATACTGCCTCCCGTTGAAAGACTCTAAGTGTCTTTCAAGTAATTGACCTCTAGCTATCCTTTTAAGAAAGAAATAAGTTTGAACTCCAAAGTTTGGTGTTGTATTGCTCGTATGAAGAGGCTTTCTTCGCCCAGAATATGACATGCTTATAAATTATATATCTGTTAGAGATGCTCACCAATTTCCAAAGGGGAAACAAAAAAAAAATACAACGACAAACTCATAGAGAAGACATATGTACACCGACCAATGTAGTGAAAAGGGTAACAAGGAGAAAGAAAAAACAAACAAATTTTTATCTTATAATTTTAATGTTTCCATCGGCTAACAATCGTACCTTGATTTTCGTCCCATCTTTAGTTCGGAACCGCTGATTCCTTTTTTTTGAATATTTTAACGCATCCCACGACACGGTGAGCTTCTCCATTGACCCTGTCTGATTATCTACGATGGTAAGAATAATATTATTGTCCAGACGAGCTGTCGGCACAATAACTTGGTCGCTTAAAATATTTATTTTTGCTGGCGCTGGTTGAGCGTTTAAGCAAATAGCCTGTTGATCGCTGGTTGACGGTTCCTGTGTATTATCTGGTTCGGATGATTGCCTTTCAAGATTCGGGGAGGTAGAAGGGGAGTCCTCAATCACGATGGTTGGTGTTGATTGATGATTTAACTTCAATTGGTTAAGGCCTCGGCTCACCTTTAATATTCTTGATTGTTGCTTTAGTTCTTCAAGCTGTGCAGTTAACCTGTGGATTTCCTTCTGCTCCTCGTCCAGACTTTGTTCAGGAGATGATGGCATCAGGTTAATTTCCTCATCTAAGTCCCAATCTTCCTCCATAGATTCGTCCTGGTTTTCATCGGGCGATGGGGGCCACTCTGTTAATTCCCTTTCCAGGTTCCACGCTGCTTCCAATTCTTCTTCCCAGTTTCGCCCAGGGGTGATAGGCAAATCATCGTAATTGGTCTGATGTGCCGGTGTATCCATGATTAGCGATATACTTTGACTGATAACTTTATCAATTTCGGAACTGTATTTAAATGAACATAACGGGATTCTTGCTTTATTTTTGCCTGCATTGCTTGGTTGCACTACAAAATTTTACGCAATGGTGACAACAAAAATTGCATTTGATTGAAATTGCGATTGTTTTTTTTTTTTTTTTTGTGGGGAGGGTTGTCACGGAGACGATCGTTTAGCGATGGAAGATAACGGCGGATGGTTGCAGGTGGTTAAAAATTTAGAATTTGAGTTGCTTCGATAGAATTTTTGTGATAGAAGCAAAATTGGATATTTGAAAGTAACGGGACATGAATAATTTGATGATAATATTTAACTTTAAATAAATGAGTTTTTGAAGCATGAATTTTTCGATTAGCGAATTTACTACATGTAGAAATAGCGTTGTTTTTTTCTTTTTTTTTTTTTTTTTGACGATGCGTTGAATTGTAAATTTGAAATAATGAAATAGTTAATTTTCTTGTATCGGTAAGATACATATTTTTGAGGTTGGTCTTTTTAGAAATCCATTTTTCGTTTTTATACTGACTACGCGAATAAATTTGTCAGCACCTGGATGGACTTCAATTATTCGTCCTAATAACCAACGGCTTGCTACCAAATTCGGTTCTTTAATTATAGCTAAATCTCCTATTTTAGGATTTGAGATTGGAATTTGCCACTTTGGTCGATTTTGTAGGGAATTTAGATAATCGTTAGACCATTTATGCCTAAACTGTTGTTGCAACAATTGGAGATGTTTCCATCTGGTGAGTGATGAAACCTTATTTTCCAGTACAGGCTCTGGTGGAAGTAATAAAGAAGTACCGATTAAAAAATGTCCCGGAGTTAGAACACTGAGATCGTCTGGATCTTCTGTTATAGAGGCCTGGAATTTAAACATGCTTCAATTTGTGTCAACACAGTTGCGAATTCTTCAAATGTCAATGAAGAACTCCCTAAAATCCGATTTAAATGAAATTTTATTGATTTAACTCCGGCCTCCCACAATCCTCCAAAATGAGGTGCGGAAGGCGGGTTAAAGTGCCAACATATCCCGTCTTGGGCTAGTGTTTCTGCCATCTGCTTGTTAGCTTGCAGAATGGCTGTTGTGAATTCCTTTTGTAGGACTTTATCAGCTCCAACGAAATTAGAGCCACAATCTGAAAAGATGTCTGTGCTGAGTCCCCTTCGGCTGGAGAAACGGCGAAAAGCTGCTATGAAGGCTGATGTGGATAAATCTGACATAGCTTCTATATGAATGGCTTTGGTGGCCATGCAAATGAAAATGCATATATACCCTTTATACACACGATTGTTTCGAAATTTAGATACTTTTAAATTGAACGGTCCAGCATAGTCTAGCCCAGTTTGTTGAAACGGTTTATTCACATTAACCTGTGGTGAAGGTAGATTTCCCATAATCTGATTTTTGATAGTTGCTGATTGCTTAAAGCAAGTTATACATTTATGTAACACTTGTTTTATGGTTTTACGTCCTTGTGGAATCCAAAATTCGTTTCGAATGATGGATAATACCAGTTGCGGACCTCCATGCAGCGTTTTTGTATGAAAGTGTTCAATGATTAAAATGGTTAGTTTGCTGTCCTTTGGCAGGAGTATTGGGTGTTTTTGATTATAAGGAATGTTAGCATTTCTCAATCGACCACCTACCCGAATTAATCCATTGTTATCTAAGAAGGGGTTGAGTGATAAGATCTTGCTTCTAACTGGAAGCGGATTCTGTTCTTGTAAACATTTAATTTCAGTACCGAAAGCGGCATTCTGTGCTGCTTTAATGAGCCGAATTTTGGCTTAAGCGATTTCTATTGGATGAAGTATCTTTGGGTCCATTGGTTGTTCTTGGATGGATTTCACCGATGCTCCTTTGCATTTATTTATGAACCTAATGCAATAGGCAATTATGCGTTGTAATTTTGAAAAGCTGGAGAATTTTCCAAACAAATCATCGATGTTTTAATGAGCTATTGTGAAATGAGTTACTCGTCTTTGTTCAGTTTCATCCTCATTACCTGGAATGGTTTTAGATTTCGGCCAATTATTTTCACTGTCCTGCAACCAATGAGGTCCATGCCACCATAACTTATGACCAATCAATAATGAAGACTTAATTCCTCTAGAATTGCAGTCGGCTGGATTGTCAGCAGACTTTACATGATGCCATGCCTTAATGTCGATCAAGTTCTGAATTTCCGCCACCCTATTAGCCACATATGTCTTATACTTATTAGGGTGACTATGAATCCAAGCTAATACAATAGATGAGTCTGTCCATGCAAACGTAGGAACTTGATCAAATTTTAAATCGATTTTAACACGATTTATGAGTCGTGCTATCAATACCGCCCCGCACAATTCAAGACGTGGAAGAGATACGGATTTGACAGGCGCTACCTTTGACTTTTCCATGAGTAAATTGACTTGAACAAATCCTTCTTCATCAACAACTCTAATATAAACAGCGGCAGAATACGCTTGATTAGAAGCATCTGAAAATCCATGTATTTGACAGGTGGATAGGTAAATTGTAGTATGTAACCAACGTGGTATGTTGATACTACTAATATTATGTAATTCTGCTTTGCATTCGCGCCACTGCTTATCAATGGATGCCGGTATTGGTTCATCCCATGAACAACCTGCAAGCCATAAAGCTTGCATCAATATTTTGGCAGTGATTATAATTGGTGATATCCAGCCAAGTGGATCGAAAAGCGTTGCAATTTCTGAAAGAATAGAACGCTTTGTAGAGAGGCAATCTGATTTCCTTTTATATTGTAGCGTGAAGCAATCAGATCCTGGAAACCAATGAATGCCTAAAGTTTTTACGGACTCGTCGCTTGCGAATCGCAAAAGAAGTTCAACTTCTCTGTATGGTTCGGGGATCCTAGATAGTAAATCTGAAGAATTGCTAACCCATTTCCTCAAATTAAATCCGCCGGACGATAACAGATTAATAAGTTGATCTTGTGTTTTGAAGGCTTCTTCCTTTGTATCTGAGCCTGTAAGAAGGTCATCAACATAGAAGTCACGAGACACTATCTTCGCAGCTTCGGGGAATTTGTCAGCTTCATCAATGGCTAGTTGATTGAGCGTTTTTATTGCGAGATAGGGCGCTGTCGTGGTGCCAAAAGTTACCGTGGTCAATTGGTAATCTTGAATAGGTTCATTTTGATTATTCCTCCAAACTATTCTTTGATAATTTTGATCTGGAGGTTGTACTTTTATCATCCTGTACATTTTCTCTATGTCAGCCGACATAGCGAATTTGTACTTTCGCCATCTGAGGATGATTGAGAAGAGTTCAGACTGCAGTACTGGACCCGTATGCAGCTGTTCGTTCAGACTTTTTCCATTAGTCGTTTTTGCTGAAGCATCAAAGACGACGCGAACCTTTGTAGTGGTGCTATCTTTGATAACAGCATGGTGAGGAAGATAGTAGCTTTGTTCATTGCTTACTATCTTATTAGCCACTGTCATGTGACCTAGTGTCTTGTATTCATTAATACAAGCTTTGTATTCCTGATAGAGTTCAGGACTACGTTCTAGCTGCCGTTCTAGGCTGTAGAACCTACGTAATGCCATACCACGAGAATCGCCTAGGCTTGGACTTTCTGTGGTGAAGGGCAGACGCACTTGGTAACGGCCATGTGCGTTGCGAACATGAGTTTTTTGATAAAACTCTTCACATTCTTGATCTGCTCTAGACAGCTTTCTTCCTGGATTAACTTCTTCAGTTTCCCAATACTGACGTAAAAGTTTATCCAGTGAAGTGTCGTCGTCGTAACGAGCCTTTGCTGTTAACGCAGATGCTGTTAAGAATGTGGATGTATTTTTTAGCTTCCCGAAAAGTATCCATCCGAGGGTACTGTTTTGGGCAGTTGGTGTTCCTGGAGGACCTTTCCGTAAACCTTCCAAGAGAATTTCGCTGTACACATCTGCTCCTAAAAGCAGGTCGATTTTTCCTGGTTTAAAGAAAAACGGATCGGCAAGTGGTAGCTCATGTATATGACTCCATTCTTTGTTTGGAATGGTTGAAGGAGGTAAAATGTCCGTAATTGTATCCACTATAAGGGCTGTAACTGTGGTTGCCTTAGTTGTGGTTGAATAAGGATAAATGTTCAATGTAGTTTGTTTTTGAACATTTGTAGTTTCAGTTTTTGCCAGGCCAGTAATTTGAATTTCCACGTTTGTAGTGGATGATTGCAGCTTACGTGCGGCGGCTTGGGTTACAAATGAAACTTGAGAAACTGAATCTATCAGTGCCCTTAATACCAACATGTTTCCCTTTTTTGTAGGAACGTTTAGCAGCGCTGTTGCAAGCAGTGCTTGTTTGGTATGATGATTTTTTGCGTGAAGGGTGTGAAGAGATTTATTGGATGTGGAAGGTGAATTACAAGGTTGAGCTTCTGATTGCTGCTCCCTTGGCTTGAATTGGGTCGAGACCCTTGGAGTGGCATTCTTCCTGTGAAGTAAAGAATGATGCCTCCTTCCACATCGCTGACATGAAAACTTACTCGTACAAATTTTCGTGCTATGGCCTTTTGATAGGCAATTATTACACAATTGATTTGATGTGACAATTTGGAATTTATTGTCTACATCGAGTTTTATGAATTTCGGACATTTAAATAGACGGTGCTGCTCTTTGCACAAAGGACATGCTTGGGTGTATGAAGTAAAATGGGTAGATGGACTTGAGCATTTTTGTTGGCTGGGGATGGTTTGGTATCGACTATGGCTTCTAAAATTCTAAATCTAGATTGTAAAAATATTTTTAAGGATTCGAAAGTGGGAAGTCCTTTTGCTGTATTGATCTCTTGTTCCCATGCACGGTGCGTTTCTGCTGGTAAACATTGTACCACCATATAGATGAGAATTGCATCCCATTGCTTAGTGGAAACTTGCAATGCCTCGAGTTCGAAGATACATTCCGAAGACTTATCTAGCAAGGTTTTGATAGCCTTGGCTGATTCGTGGGCTGCTTTAGGTAGATTAAAGAGTGCTTTCAATTGGGCATTTACCAAGACTCGTTTATTATCATACCTTTCAAGCAATATCTTCCATGCGCTGTCATAGCTCGAGTTGGTCATAGGAAATTGACGCAATAAGTGCTCTGCTTCTCCAGATACACTTGACTTTAAATAATGCAATTTCTGCACCGATGATAACGCAGAATTTGAATGCACCAGGGACTTGAAAAGATCGTGAAAAGGTCTCCAAGAATCATAAGATCCTGAGAATTTTGGGATTGTGATGCTAGGTAGTCTCAGAGACGATGAAGTTTCCTGTTCTGATTTTGGACTTGGTTCAACCTTTGTTTCGGATGCATCTAATGCATCCCTAAGAATACCTCGAAAAGTAAAGTATTGATTTTCCACCTTTGAAAATTGATCCTTTGCGAAATAATCGTACTTTTGAAGTTCACTATCTTCCAAAGCCTGCGTGGCTTGAATAAGTGTATAGTGATCTTTCTTGTACTCTGACCAAATTTCACTTAGCGTGGTTAATCGCTCAGAAATAAGACCTTTCGTTCGTTTTTCTACATCAGTTTTGTTGTAGTTATTGAACGATTTTTCAAAGATTATTGCGGAAGTGGCTTGGTTGCCCAAAAGTTTTTGAAGAGCAGACATAATGAAACAATTGATAAGATAAAACACTAGACCTTATATCCGGCTCGAAGGACCATAAAATGTACTGTCCGTTAGTAGAACGTACACGCAAATTTGAATTTAGTGAAACTGAAATGGATGCACTGGTAAATTTGGACCAAGGTCAGTGGTCGAATCTCTTATCAAAACAAACACTATTCACTTCGTTTTCACACCTTTTTTTTTTAAGATTGCCCACTAATTATATTAAACTCAGATTATATAATGAGGTATTAGGTCAAAGATCAACACACACTATAAAACACTTATTACCACAGACTTAGAATATACGATTATCAAGAAAAGTTGTATTGGGATAAAACTCAATATATAAGTTTTGGGTCAGAGAATTTTATATCACACTGAAAAAAACACTTCTTGGCAAAAATTGCAATATAAGATCGTCAATATATATATATGTAAAATTAATAGAATAAAGTCAAATTACGATATTAAATAAATATGCACCAAAAGAGTATAAAATATAAATATATATATGAGTAAATGTATAATAAAATAGATATATGATAAATATTATATTGTTACAAGTGACTGGTACTCACCGATCTATAACTTGACGCTTGAGGGTTGGCTTTAAGCTAATGTTAAGACCCTTTGTTCTAACCATGGGTTAAAACAATTCTTTATTCCCGTCGAGACCAGAAATAAAGTGTTAATGTTAGTAAGATACTATCTCAGTCGAGACCCGAGATAATATTCTTTAAGTCAGTCGAGACCCGGCTTAAAGTGTTATCTTATCTTCAGTCGAGACCCGAAATAAGATGCGTTTATTTCCGTCGAGACCAGAAATGATTGTTAGTAAATATCTTAACTTCAGTCGAGACCCGAATTAAGATGCGTTTATTCCCGTCGATACCAGAAATAATTGTTAGTTGTTAAAAGTGATATATCAGTCGCTACCCGATATATATGTTAGTCCCTATACAGCCAACTTACCCCAAGCGATGCCAAGTACAAAAAGAGATCGAGATCAGTCAGCTTGTCGTTTATATAGCCCTTGCTTGCACACGACACCACTGATGGAGTAGCAGAGGCGCATCATTGCAAGAATTGGTAGTGCAGCTGTGATCTTACGGTACTAGCGATAAAATTTGCATAGCAACGAACAAAAATGCATAGCAACAAGAAAATTATAGTAACCCATGTTGCTGTGTTAAATTGAATTATGATTGTAAAAAATATTCTCTTTATCACGTAGTGTAGAAATCCCCGTTGGATAATACTTGCAAAGAGTCGCAAATTGATCGGCTTGATCTGATTATATTTGTGCCATGCATTGTATGCTACATGACAATGCTTTTGTTATATGTTATACCTATTTTTGGGAAAATTGTTATTAGATTGAACTTATTTGCTTTTCAGAACTCAAATTCAGCATGGTATTGTTGTACTATGTTCCCTTTTCAGGAATTGTTTTGTAATACGAATCTAACTGCTTCAAACATATGATAATAAATTTTAATTTTATCTGCTCAATGAAGCTATACTGTTGTATTGCATTTGTGCAATGTGTTATGGAGATGACAAGTACATGGATGGTTGGTTGTGTATCTGTGTTTTGATTGAGTGATTATTATATTAGATTTAATTTTATAAATATTTTCATGCTTTGTTTTCTTTTCAGAAGTTTTAGTCTTAACAAAACATATATTCGAATCGATCAGGTTCGAACAGTTATTAAATAAGTTCGCGATAGCGTGCTTCATACGTATTGTTGTTGTTACAACGGTGATAAAAGAACACTTTGGTATTTTGAAATCATATGGAAGTAAACTTTTCAAGATCCCTTAATATTTTCCGACGGAGATATTTTAAATTTGGAAAGTAATACGAAGCCTTTCTTGCAGTTTGATCTAAATTCAAGGTGCATCATATGTGTAGTGGAATTACATATTTTTATTGAAGATATTATTACGTACGGTAAATAAAAAATAAAATATGTATTAGTTATAAAAAAAAATTTATTTCTTTAATTTTTATAGTGTGATACTCTTGGAAATGTTCCGCTTTTTGTGCAAGAATAATTATCGCGATATACAAGTTTTAATAAAGCATTATAAAAACCAGCATTGTTTAGGCAATGACAGCACTTACAGGTGTATAGAGGTTTCATGCTCTCAAGCATTTTCGAACTTAAAAAGCTTTAGGAAATATATAAACCGAAAACATTCAGCATTAATTATGTCTAAGAACACTGTTTCTGCGAGTAATAATGTTACTGAATTATTTACTTATCCCTTTAACGAAAATACTAATATATTATATGCTAATGACGAGCAACGTATTAATAATAATAAAAAAAAAAGAAACTTCAGAAAATGTTTTATCTGAGAACTTTGATTTTCAAAAGTGTTTCACTGAGATATCAAAATTAACAGCACAGTTTGCACTTGCATAGTAATAACAACTTTTCACGCAAACACATATATGAAATTATAAAAAGCTGTGGAAATTTTATAATATTCCCATTGCTTTCTATGTTAAAATTATTTGCTAATTCAAAATTAAACAAAAACAAAATTAAACAGCAAACTTGAAGGGAATATATAGAATAGAATATATATACATACATATATATATATGTATATTGTTATGATCTTCGCTAGTAGGATGGCGTATTCGCCGATATCCGGGATTCTGTTCATGATGAGATATATTTTATTTAGTTAATTATTGAATATATGGCGTGATGGCCGCAATATTCGTAAAAATGGGTAAAAAGCCTCATTTACCTTTGGATCTGGCCGAATGCCTCAATCCGCACTAGATATATGGCTGGAGAGCCTCAATATCTATCAAAAGAAAATACTTGGCTAATTGCCTCGGTATTTTTGTAAGAAAGATGTTTGGCTGAGAAGCCTCTTCATCAAAAGGGTAGAACCGCTGGCCAACTTGCCTCTGCGATCTAAGAATAAGAACCACTTGACTACTCTATGGTTATTTCTTTATTCTTGCCTTATTCCTAAATGCTACCTTATTTATAATCGATAATTATTGCTAAGTAAGCAATTTACAATAATTCCTAAATGCTACCTACAATCAATATTCTTTACCTACCTTATTATGTGCATCGTAACAAAAGAGCGGTGACCTCACGTGAGTAATATTTTCTTTACAACTTGGTGCACTGTATATGCATATTATGCTTTTTGCTTGCGCGGAAATTTGATGCGTTTTACTTTTACCTCATTCATAACGAGGTATGAATGAATCACACAAATGATTACATACGAATCTGTATGTATGTCAATTATGTTTTCTTTTTCTGTTTACTCGACGAGTTAATTGAACTCGGAGTTTTACCTTTTGAAAAGATATGCAAACTTTAGCTGCAATCTTTTTTCTTGTTTTCTTTTAGGGAGATGCGCATATGATTTATATGCAATTTATTATGTATGATTACATATGCATTACATCCCCATCCTTAAAAGATTGATGCAATTTTGATTTCTCTAAAGAAAGTAAAATTGCATTCGTTCTATTTATTGCACATTTGATCACCTTTCTTTTGTTACCATTTTTTTTTTTTTTTTTTTTTTTTTTTTTACATATTACAATTTCCATTGTCTACGTTTAACTATTTTGTTATATATATTTTGATTTTTCTATCTATATATCTATAGGTACCTATTTATGTTTACATAGTTTTAAGTTATTATTGTGTATTTTAATTTCTTTTCCATTTATATCTACATAACTATTCACCTTATCTTGTCTAATTATTCTATATGGTCCTTTATACGGTTGCTGTAATTTTACTCTATTACCTACTTTTATATATACATAATCATTTATTTTAAAGTTAGCTTCGTTTACATCGTTTTGTTTATCTATTCTTTCTTGTTTTTCTTTCAGTAAACATTCTTTTACATTATTTTGTGCAAATTGCAATTTTATTTTTAATTCATTAATATAATCATCAATATTATATATTTTTGTATTGTTATCTAAGATCTCACATGGTAATGAATTTAATTTTCCAAAAACTAGCTCAAAAGGTGTATAATTGGTAGTTGTATGTGGTGTGGTGTTGTAGCTGTAAGTATAGTAGGGTAATATTTCACTCCAATTTTCTTGTTCGGAAATTGTCATTATATAATCGTTTAAAACTCTATGGTTCCTTTCGATTGAACCTAGGGTTTCGTGGTGAAATGGGGCTGATGTCACTTTTTTTATTTTTAAAAGATCACACAGGTTGTTTATCAGTTGATTACAAAATTCTGTACCCATATCAGTTTTGAGTTTTTTAAAACATCCATATTTCAATATGAATTTTTCTACTATTGCTTTCGCCACTGTCCTTGCATGTTTGGTTTCTATTGGGATTGCTTCTACAAACTTCGTTAGCTCACATTGAAGAGTTAAAATGTATCTGAAGTCCCCAGATGGTCGAAGTGGTCCAACAGTGTCTATGGAGATTGTCTCAAAAGATGAGCCAGGTGTGTCAGTTATTAAGTGTCTCTCTTTGGTGTGTTTCGTGATTTTTGTTCTTGCGCATTCTTGACAATTATTTACGTATTCTTTCACCATCTTATTCATATTTTTCCAAATGTATTTTTGTTTCAACCTAGCAATGCATCTTCTTATGCCGCAATGTCCACCAATTCGTGAGCTATGGTATTCTTTTATCAGTCTGTGCATTTCATCTTTTTTCATTATCCTTTTAGGAGGTGTATATAAAATAATATTAACACAATGTTTTGTTTCTCTATGGAATTGCTTCAATATATTTCTTAATTTTTCGACGTCGATAATATCAAATAATTCATGATTATTTGCTAGCGCTAATTTATCTATTTTCGCATTGCTTATTTTGAGTAGTAACTTCCTCAGAACCAATTTTAACTCTGGTAAAGATTTATCATTACACTCTGCAATTATTTTATCTTTAGAGATTTCTATTTCATGCAGTTTTCTGTTATCATTGTGTTTCCTAAGTTGCGCGTGTTTATTATTTTTAAATGTTAACTCGAGTTTTTTAATATACCTTATGTCTGATATTGATGTACTGTTCCAAACGTAAAGTTGATCAGGCTTCTTGTTTGAAATTAAGGTACTTGCACAGTTTTTACTGCTTTTGCCCTCCTTATTGTTATTATTATTCTGCATGTATTGTTTTCTTTGCATGTTTCTTGTGATTAC
Organism: Dioctria rufipes; assembly: GCA_963924295.1. Classification (NCBI taxonomy): domain Eukaryota; kingdom Metazoa; phylum Arthropoda; class Insecta; order Diptera; family Asilidae; genus Dioctria; species Dioctria rufipes. The sequence continues at coordinate 87,740,469 of OZ002744.1, forward strand.
ATTGATATTATTTTTCGGCATCATTGCTATTAAGTCCTTGGATTCTATTTTAATTCTTGATAATGCGTCTGCATTGGTGTTCATTTTACCTTGTTTAAAGACAATTTCAAAGTCATAATCCATGAGATCAACTCTTATTCTCGTTAATTTTGATGATGGGTTTTTGTGCGTAAATAAGCTTACAAGCGGTCTGTGATCCGTATACACTATGAATTTTCTTCCAAATAAGTATGGTCTAAAATGCTGTATTCCCCAGTGAATAGCTAAAAGTTCTTTTTCTATTATGGGTTTATTTAATTCATGTTTATTAAGGGACTTGCTTGCATAGGCTATCGGCTTGTCTCGCCCGATTTCGCCTTGCGAGAGTACTGCTCCTAATGCATAGCTGGATGCATCAGTTGTTAAAATGAATAATTCATTGAAGTTAGGATAACTTAGTACTGGTGGGGATACTAGTTTCTGTTTTAAGACTTCAAATGATTTCTTGCAATCTTCAGACCAATGAAATATTTTGTTCTTTTTTAGAAGTTCATTTAGTGGTCTTGCGATCTCTGCAAAATTCTGGACAAATCTTCTATAATAGTTGCAGAATGCTACGAATCTTCGCACCTCATCAGCATTCTTGGGTTCAGGATAATTTTTAATGCTTTCATATTTCTGTGGGTCAGTTCGTATACCCTCAGGTGTGATTCGGTGGCCAAGGTATGTAACTTCTGGTTTTAAAAAGTTACATTTAGTCGCATTTAGCTTTAGATTATATTTCTGCAATCTTTCTAATACTTTTATAAGGTTGTTGTTGTGATCATCTAAGTTAGAACCAAATATTATTATATCATCTACATATAGGAACGCTGCGGCTTCTAGGCCACTTAGTGCTATTGATAGCATTCGTTGGAAGCTATTGGTTGAGATTTTTAACCCAAAAGGTAATCTCGTGAATTGGTAGTGTCCTGTATTTGTTGAAAATGCTGTCAATGGTCTTGATTTCAGATGTAATGGAATTTGATGAAATGAACTAGTCATATCAAGAGTCGAAAAATATTTTGCTCGGCCTAATTTATCCAATACATCATCAAGTCTTGTTAACGGAAATTTGTCGTTGACAACCTTTTTGTTAAGTGATCTAAAATCTATAACCAGTCGCCATTTATTTTGTCCTCCAAGGTCTTTCTTGGGTACAATTAGCAATGGTGAGTTATAAGGACTTACTGATGGTTCTATTATACCTTCCTTTTGCAGCTTCCATACTTGCGTATTAATTTCATCAAGCTGTGAATTAGGCATCCTATAGTTTTTTGTGTAGACGGGTGTTTTATCTGTAGTCGAAATTCGTTGTTCGTAGAAATTATTGATGGTTAGTGGTTCTCCATCTATATGAAAGACGCTTTCGAACTTCTCACAGATGCTTAGTATTGATTGTTTTGCTTTTGGGCATAAGCTATCTATGTTTATCTGTTCCTTAACCTTTTCAAACTTTGAATTGTTCATTCTAGCTTTGGTGAAATGACAAATATTGTAATCCTTAATAGAATCTATTCCAACATGATAATTCTTGAGTGGTTGCGTGTATATATGAGCCTTTGTTATGGTGCCCAACTCTTCTGTTGTATTTAAAACTCTTATGTGTTTTATGCCCTTTGACGGTATCACCGCATTTGCTACAAAAATCCCTTTTTTTATTTCCTTTCCGCAGATCAGACTGTCTTCATTTATTTCAATGTCGATCGGTGTTATTATCTCTGATCTAGGCGGTATTGTGATATTATTGATGATTTTGATGTCCATGTTTATTGGTAATGTTATATCCCTTGTGTTTGATCTTATGGTCAATGCGCATGTTTCGTAATCTATATTACAATGATATTTAATCAGAAAATCACGCCCTAACACCCCGTTCGTAGTTAAGTTAATATCATCATCAATTATATGAAACTTATGTTTTATAATGATGTCTTCAATTGGCAATTCTAACTCTGTGGCTCCATGCGTAGTTATTATTTTATTTGCAATTCCATTTATTTGACACGATTCATTTACATCTATGTCTGCATTTTCGACTAGGTTATTTTTTAGTATTGATATATCTGCACCTGAGTCAATCAAAAATGATATCGGGTATTTGCTTTCTTTAATATATATATTTATGTAGTTTGAGTAGTTGTCTCCTTGTTTTAGATGCACTATTTTCTTAGTGTGTATACCCCGGTTCTCTGTTTTCCGGGGACAGCTAAGTTTTCCGATTCTCTGCCCCATCTATTGTTGTAAGCTCTATTGCACTTAGTGTAGTTATCACTATATCTTCTGTTGTTATAGTTGTTATTATTGCTTCTATTGTTATTTCCATTTCTATCTCTATAACTGTTGTTTTCCTTTCTATAATAGTTGCTATTGTTATTTTTGTTGTAGTTAGTGTTCTGGTTCGTGCAATTGTTCTTCTGATATCTGTTATTGCATCTGTTAGTACTGTTGAAGTTTTGCTTGTAATAATACATGTTTGTTTGGTTCGGACAATCAGTCATTTCTGTGGTTATCGTTATGGCTTCTGATAGTTTGCTTGGCCTTGCTGCTATGAGAATGGTTTTGTATGGTTCATTAATACCATTCTTAAATGAACTTAAGCCTAATTGATCATTCATGTTCACGATTAATGATCGATTAGCTTCTCCTTGTTCTGATATTTGTAGATCATTTAATGATGCTATCAGTGCTTCTATTCTTGAAGCGAAGGCATTCACGCTTTGATTGCCTTGCTGTATCTTGGCCAAATCACTGTGTATTTTCAGTGGATTTTTATTTATTTTGTATGTTTTTTGTAGATTTGCCTTTAATTCTGATATTTTTGTTGGCACGCTTTCTGATAAAAGTCTATTCTTCACTCTATCTGATAGTTTTACCGTCGTTATGAATTTTAGAAGTGTATTCTCTTGGTCTGTTTTTAGCGTTTCCTTATAAAATTCAATTAAACCAAGAAAATTTGATACTGCCTTGAAATCACCATCAAACTCTGGTATTATTTTCGTTGCAGCTGCAATATCAAATGCTGCCATTGTCTCTTGTGTTGTTTCGTCAGATTCTTTGGCAATTAAATACACATTTATTCTTTCTTTTAAATTCTCAAATGTCTGTTTAGCTTCTTTTAATTTTACTTGATCTGTTATTTGTTTTTCTATTTTGAGCCATTCTTCATTAATTTCCTTGTTTTTTGCTTCTATGAACTTCGCAGTGTATGTTCTATTTGGATTTTTTTTAAAGTTGGCTAAAAGTTCTACTAGTAGATCAAAATACATCAGTGAAACCCTTTTTACTATATATTACCGCTGACCAACGTTGATACCACAGCAAGAAAATGTAATTTTTATTAAGTAAAAGAAATGATTTATTTTATACATTTATTGTCCTAACTAAATTTTTTTTTACATATTTTTTATAATGGCTATTTAATTTAAAAATTAATATACTAACTACTATACCTAGGATTACATAAACTACTATCTGGTTCTCTGCTATCTCTTCTGTGTTGCAATTAACAACACCCTGCTGGGACTTTGTGTTTCCCATATCTCTTTTTCTTTTTCTTTTCAATCTTTTGAATTTCCTTCAATTCTTCTAATTCTCTTATTGCTTTAGCCCTAAATTGCCCTACCGTTGTATTTATCAACCTCTTTAATTCAGCTACACGTTGGCGCTGTTTTACCAATTTTCCTCCTCGTGGCTTCCTTGATGGTTTTTCCTCTTCTAACTGCTTCACTGTTACAGTCCGGTTTTTTGTTTTGTACTTCTGTCTGTATTGTTCAATAGAAATCGGCTTGGGTCCAGCTCGTGGGTTCTTTTTCAATTCTTCTTTCAATCCCTCGTTGAGTGTCTCGTATATTTTATTAAATTTGCTGTCGATTTCAGACATCCATTGCTCTATTTCTGGTACCGTTGATTCCATCTCGTTTATAGGCAGGGTCGCCATGTTATGATCTTCGCTAGTAGGATGGCGTATTCGCCGATATCCGGGATTCTGTTCATGATGAGATATATTTTATTTAGTTAATTATTGAATATATGGCGTGATGGCCGCAATATTCGTAAAAATGGGTAAAAAGCCTCATTTACCTTTGGATCTGGCCGAATGCCTCAATCCGCACTAGATATATGGCTGGAGAGCCTCAATATCTATCAAAAGAAAATACTTGGCTAATTGCCTCGGTATTTTTGTAAGAAAGATGTTTGGCTGAGAAGCCTCTTCATCAAAAGGGTAGAACCGCTGGCCAACTTGCCTCTGCGATCTAAGAATAAGAACCACTTGACTACTCTATGGTTATTTCTTTATTCTTGCCTTATTCCTAAATGCTACCTTATTTATAATCGATAATTATTGCTAAGTAAGCAATTTACAATAATTCCTAAATGCTACCTACAATCAATATTCTTTACCTACCTTATTATGTGCATCGTAACAAAAGAGCGGTGACCTCACGTGAGTAATATTTTCTTTACAACTTGGTGCACTGTATATGCATATTATGCTTTTTGCTTGCGCGGAAATTTGATGCGTTTTACTTTTACCTCATTCATAACGAGGTATGAATGAATCACACAAATGATTACATACGAATCTGTATGTATGTCAATTATGTTTTCTTTTTCTGTTTACTCGACGAGTTAATTGAACTCGGAGTTTTACCTTTTGAAAAGATATGCAAACTTTAGCTGCAATCTTTTTTCTTGTTTTCTTTTAGGGAGATGCGCATATGATTTATATGCAATTTATTATGTATGATTACATATGCATTACAATATATGTATATACATATATACATACATATATTAGAATTAGATAAGCTATTTAGCATTTTGGTATAAAGTAAGAAATTAAATATGGATGGATTCAATGCTGATGAATATATTATACATTTACAAAGTAACATTTCTGAAAGTTTACATAATACGAAAACAACTGTTTCATCGCTTGCACCTTTAACACCGGCACAACCAATAACACATAAAATGATGGATTATGAAACTCCCAATTTTTCTGCCATACTTTTCTTGGACAATTCATCGGAAAATCACGCAACTTCACAATATTCACAAAATTGTAATGATCACAATGAAAGTGATGAATTAAAGGCACTTCTTTCGACTTGGAACTTGGAAAATCTTCTTGATCATTTAATAGGTACGTTATAATTTATTTTTATTTTCCAAACAATTATACACACTAATTTTCTTTACATTTGTAGCTGAACGGGTTTACGTCAACGTATTAAAAATTATGAAGCCTCAACATGTAGAGCGCTTAATTCGAAAGTTTCCATTAGGGGTACAAGTATTATTCGAACATTGTCTTGAAAAATGGAGAAATGAAATTGGAAGACCTCTGAACCTTTGCAGTAATTGCTCACTCGGTCATCACGATAGCCTTAATACACCATCCAGAGTTGATTCTCCAACAACCTCAAGAATATTATCTCCTTCGCCTAGACCTGAGACTCCTCCAGATGTCATGGTTTCATTATCAGATATTTCAAATGAATCTGCAAGGGGTGCTATGATTGTCCAGTGTTTTGAAGAAGGTGGAAAGTTACAAGATGATCAAAGAAATTTGTTGGTCAATGTTATTACTAATTATTATACTGAGAAAAACTTACACATGTCCTTGGCAACAAGCTATCGTCCGGAAAAGGAAATTTGTGATAGATTTGCTACGGAGAAATTGGTAAAGTTCAAATTTTTTAACACAAATAAACGAACTGCAATTTTACTTTAATTATAGGAGTTCTATCGCAGTGGAAAAAGAGGTAAATTATACAACAGATGCTGTAATCAAAGAACACTGTTTAAACGAACTTCTAATGTCTGTACTTCGAAAATAGGAGATTGCAAAGAAGATCCAAGTGAAAAATTAGGTAATTAATGGTAGCCTAATATAAATTTTTCTATATAATTATTAATTTTTCCTCAGTTCCTGAAGAGGATGCACATATTTGTGAACGTTCGCTCAGGTTTGACAATTTGTCAGCGGAAGAATTCGACCGAATTTAGCAAGCATGCACCGGATTAAGGAAGTGCGACAGATGGAATCCATCTCTGAAATTTTTAAAAAATGGCCATTTTATAAAGAGCCTGCAGGTTATCGATTGGTATGAATTTATTTCTACACAAATAGGTCTTGCGAGATAAACTTAAATTTACCTTATAGATTGACATGGATTTTGCTGGTTTGTTCAAAACTTCAAATAATATAATTGACAAGTGGGCTGAGTATTCGGTACAAATATCTAATGTCCTTTGTAAAATAGGAAATATAAAAGATAAAGCTGTAAACGCTTTATTGTGTGACCTAAAGTCAAAAGATAATATATCTGAAAGTAAGCAAAACACAATGATCAGACAGAATGAATTCATTAATTATTTATTTATAGACAGTCGCAATGCAGCATTTGTATGGGCCTTACACGGCTACTTAATTCCAACACAAAAGACTATTACAAAAGATAACGCTGGCAAAAAGACGTTTATAAAATATACATATACGTGATTCGCAGGATGCATTTCTCTTCGTTGGTAAATCCATACAGGAAGTTGAAACTTTGTGGCTTCTAAAGAACATAACATTCAACCATTTATATTGGCGCTTGGTGAAAATATACTTAGTATTAAGGAAATATATGTTTATTTCGATGGAATTAAATTTGCTTTTCTAACTTTTTGAGAGCTTTAGATATTTGCTTCAAGATTTTTCATTTTTTTAATTTAGAATACCCGCTTGCTGCAACTAATTTTTATATTTTTATTCAAGAACTTTTTTACCAAATTGAAAATCCACGGAGTAAGAAAAACTGTCCAAAAATTAATATTATATTCAATGAAATTAAGAATTAAAGTTTGAATTATATAAAGTAACGCTAACACATGAAAACTAAACGTTGTAAGAAACCAAAAATAATTTTTTCTTCTATTCGAAAAAAACATATACTAAACAAAAAATTAGATATGTATATGTTTATTTTTACGTAGACCAAGTAATTAATTTCTTAATCCTAGGTATAGTCCATTTGTGAAATTTTACTTATTGCTTCTATTAAAACACAATATAGCGAATTTCAGCTCTCTACGTAGACAGGTAGTTCCCAAATATATAGTGAAAAACGAAATTTTTGTATGACATCTCTACGAAAGTCTTACCCTATTTTTCCCATTTTCGAACTTAAATTTGCTTTTTCTTTTATAAAAAGACCTGCAAAATTGCAACTCTCAAGTTATCGTGAGATGTACGGTAGAGCGGATATGCAAAACTCAAAATAAGTTTGAATATTCTGTGTGGATTTCCAATTTATTTTGTTCAGTCAGCATTGTTTCTATGCATACAAATTTAGTATAGGTACGCTATAATTTCATCATCTCGGATATAAAATTGAGAAAATTTATAATTGTATCGTTTCTTCGTCTAATGTATTTACCTTATGATTAATAATAGTAGGTACATTTATGCTCTGAACTGCATACAAAATTGCATATCATATTATCCAAATAGAGATTTTTACTGATCAGAAATTGCAATTTCGGCTTCTTTGTGTATTGTGTCACTCAAAAATCACCTCAAAGTTATTTAATAATTAATTCATTCGTTAATGACATCGATAACTTTATTCATTAGTTTAACGAATACATTAAATAGTCCATACATTGAAATACTGAATTTATTTATTATACTAATGAATTGGTTCATTGTAATTATGAATGGTATTAATGATACCAATGTAAATATACATTATATTAATGTATATTTTTATTACGTTTAATGATGTTGATTAATTCATTCATTGTTTTGACGAAACTTGTTCATTAAATTAATAAATTTATTTATTATATTTATGATCGGTGTTGATAAGTAATAAATAATGTTATAATAAGATAATTAACAAAGAAACACGATATTTAATAGTCTTAAATTCTATTTATTTAATTTTGTTTTGTTTTGTCCACTTCCATACGTTTATGCGCGACTATTATTTGCCCGCCGTACTACCGTCCGAACGCTCTAAGGGGATGTCTGATTCAAATTGCTCCTTTCGGTCTTGGATCAAAAGCCGAACAGACGATTGATCCACCATTCATTCACAATAACGGCATAGTTCAACGTTATTGTACAAATAGGACAGATCTTTTACGGGAACGAGTACGGACCAGGTTCCCTAGACAATAGCGGCACGAGCCAATGCTATAGTCTAATTAAGATCATGTCCTGTGAGATCGAGTACGGACCAGGATCTTTCAACAATAGTGGCATCAGTCAACGCTATTGTAAAATATGAATGATCGAGGATGGACCAGGATCATTCATCAATAGCGACATTCGTCGACACTATCTAAACACATTTGTGATCGAGTACGGACCAGGATCACTGGACAGAGCGGCATAAGCCAACCCAATGTGTCATGCGGGATCGAGTACAGACCAGGATCCGAAGATTAATAATCAAACAATGGGGAGTGCTTTGATTAGTCCGAATGTAGTCCGTATGACACTGCGACTAATCAAGAGCACTCCCGTTTCATTCCGGTCACCCAACTTTTCCTATCTACCTATTATATAAACGTTCACGCATTCATTCACTATTCACAACATCACAATTTTTATCACGTTTACCTATTACCCACACGTTAGGCACACATTAAACACACATTAGGTTATCGTACTAATACTACACTAGTTATACTTTACATAATAAATTAAATACCCACTTTTCTATTTCGTAACACTTTTAAATCCGCTAACTAAACTTATTTCTATATTTTCGCTGTCACTTACTAAATTTGAATGTGACGAGATTTGTCTTCTAAATTTCCATATACCTCGGGTTTTGTTTCACCAAAACCCCTCGGTTATGGCGCCGTAATTATTATTGCACTCGTCTGTGCTATTTCGGGGCATGCACCTTTTTACCATTGAATTTTGATTTTCTTCCGAGAAAGGTTTATGGTACCGAGTTTATTGCGGTCTATCGCCTCACCGTCGCTATCTAACCCTAACCCTCAGCCGTTTTCTTGTAATTTCTACACATTCCGTAAAATTATTCTTGAAATGCAATTAACTACTTACATGTATTTCACAGCTCGGTCATCCTGGCGGGGCGGACATCCCCGTCCGTGGTCCACCTCTATTATTTCTCTCCTCCTTCCTCACTCTCAGAGTCAGATTTCCCCCTTACTGGTATCTACTTTTTAAGATGGTCAATGGATTCCACATTTTCATATGATGCTCGATTACTTCGGGTAGAACCCTTCAGTTCGCTTACAACAAAACGATCATTGGATAACTTTTTGATGATACGAAACGGGCCTTTATATTTGGGTAAGAGTTTCATGCTTTTTCCTTCAGCGGACGTTTTCTTCCTGACGAGCACTAATTCACCAACATCGTACCTTTTTCTCGTTGTTGTTCGTTTGTCGAAGCGTTCCTTTTGCTTTTGTTGGTTGTCTTTAATTTTTATCGATACCTCTTTGCGTACTTCATCAATATTCTCTCTACTGCTTCCTTTAAGAGCGATATCGTGCGTCAAAATTGAGTCTGCTGCAGCGCTAGGCCTGTATCCATATAGAAGTTCATTTGGCGTTCTTTTGGTTATACTATGTACGCTATTATTTATTCCGAACTGTATTTGGTTCAATTCTTTGTCCCATTTGGTGTCTTCATCTGCTGATGCCGCCAATGATGAAAGGATCGTAGAGTTGTATCTCTCCACTTGACCATTTGCCCTTGGCGTTAATACTGCATTTTGAACATGGATTATACCCTTCTGTTTACAATACTCTGCAAATGGTCCATGTGAATGGTGTCGAATTCTCAATTGGATTCAGTAGTCCTGGTTACTTTCCTGAAGGTTGCTTGTGGTAAAGGCAACGAATGCAACTGCTAATATTTCGTTGCGTATAATTTCGAATATGTGGAAACCAATAATTTTTACATATTTTCTCAAAGTTTTCTCCAATGCAAAGTGACCAAACTCATCGTGCGATACTCGAACAATTTCGTTTCTCATTCTTTATGGATACTCCTTTCATAATCCGTCGTTGGTTTTCCTGGTTCCTGCTTAACGCATCTACATGTTGCATTTTCGTTCCTGGTCGGTGTTCAATGTCGAATGTAAATTCCTGAAGAGCGAGCCACCACCTAGCAATTCTTGGTATTAAGTCCCTTTTCTTCGCTGCTGTTTTGATGGCACTACAATCTGTAATCACTTTAAAATTAATGTCGAGCAAATATACGCGAAACTTTTTCAGTGATTCCACTACAGCTAATGTTTCCAGCTCATATGAATGGTAATTTTCTTCTGCGGGGGTTGTTGTTCTACCGAAGTATGATACAGCATGTTGTTTACCTTCGGCGTATCTTTGTAGTAAAATTCCAGCTAATCCGATTTTACTGGCATCAGTATGTACTTCTGTTTCTGCTTCTGGATTGTATATCATTAATATTGGCCTTTTTATTAAGCTTGTCCTTAAATTTTCGAATGAATTGTTTTCGAGATCAGTCCATGTCCACTTTTGCTCTTCTTTTAAAAGTTTTGTTAATGGTCGAGTTACTATGGTATAATCTTTTATAAATTGGCGGAAAACTCCTGTTAGTCCTAAGAATTGCCTCACTTTGTGAACATTTTTTGGTGTTGGGAACTGTTTAACGCATTCAATTTTCTTTGAACCTGGTTTGATTCCATTGCGATCAACTTCAAAGCCCAAGTAGGATACTGATGTTTCGAAGAAATTACACTTTTCCGGTTTTAAGGTTAAACTGTGGCGAGATATGACTTCTAACACATTTCTAATGCGGTCTATTCCCTGTTCAAAATCTTTTGACGGAACCAGAATATCGTCCATATATGCCATTGCTTCTGTTCCTCTTAGTTGTCCTAAGATTTTATTTATCATTCTTTGAAAGGTGCTTGGAGCAGTTGATATACCAAAAGGCATTCTGTTAAATTCATACTGGCCGTCCGGAGTAATGAAAGATGTTATGAATTTAGAGTTTTCCTCCACGGGGATTTGGTAATAACCTGAGGTCATATCTAACGTTGTGAAATAACGGTATCCGTACAATTGATCCAATTGGTCGTCAATTCTTGGTAGGGGAAATTTATCCTGCTTGATTTTCTCATTTAGTTTGCGATAATCAATGCAGAGTCTTTTTTTCACCGTCTTTCTGCTGTACTAATAACACGGGCGAAGCAAATGGAGATGATGATTCTCTTATTATGTTATGCTTTAGTAAATCATTAACCATTTTTTTTTACTTTTTCTTTATTTGCAGGATTCATGCGATATGGCTTGTACGTCACAGGTTTATCATCTAGTAGGTCGATTTTAATTTCTCGTGACGTAGTACATCCTAATTTTTCTAGTGAAGAAGCGAAACAATGTTCATAGTTTTTAAGAAGGGAAATTAATATTTGTTTTTCTTCGATTGTTAAGGTATTGCCAATATTTAAATTCTGAAATATTTCCTTTTCAACACAATTATAAAAACCGCTTTCGTTTTCATTTTCTAAACTACAGTTTTCTCCACGTGCAAAAATTTTATTTGTTTTAATTACTATTTCCTTATCTGTAGGGTTAATCACAGGGATTTTAAATTCGTTATTTACATTGGGGCTTACTAAAGTCATAAATAGCAAAAGCTAACAAATGTTCTAATTTGTTATTTCATCACACAACCCATTAATTTTTGGTGACAAGTTTCAAGTCTTGGTTTGACTCATCAACAGGTCACAAATAGCGAAATTGTGTGATTTGAAAAACAAATGAAAAAATGAAAAAAGAAGAAAGAAATGAAAAGTTTGAGAAAATAGAAAAAAACATTTTTTTTTTTTTTATTTATTAAAAAAATTTAAAAATTTTTAAAGAAACAGATTCATTCGAAGCGAATCGAACCTGTATACGCCACGCAGTGGGCTGAAAAATAAAAAAGAAAAGGAAGAAGAAGAAGCGTTTCGTGTCAGCAGAAAACGTAATACTCATCGGTGCAGCTTGGTTTTCTGCCTGCTGCAGACGCTTGAAAATAGATCAAACTGATCTCTTCTCATATCAACTTAGAAATATATTCTGGGTGTGCATTATATGAGGAAAAAAACACGAAACGCTTCTTCTTCTTCGCTTCGAATGAATCTGTTTCTTTAAAAATTTTTAAATTTTTTTAATAAATAAAAAAAATTGTTTTTTTCTATTTTCTCAAACTTTTCATTTCTTTCTTCTTTTTTCATTTTTGCATTTGTTTTTCAAATCACACAATTTCGGTATTTGTTACCTGTTGATGAGTCAAACCCAGACTTGAAACTTGTCACCAAAAATTAATGGGTTGTGTGATGTAATAACAAATTAGAACATTTTTTAGCTTTTGCTATATACCGGAGAACCCCAAAAAATTTTCTCTTGAACAAAATTAAGTTTAACCAGGTAAAAAGTCCAAACGTAATCTGTTTATTTTTCCTCCTGGGCATGTATAGGAGTGTTTTTCCTCATATAATTCACACCCAGAATTTATTTCTGAGTTTGTATGAGAAGAGATCAGTTTGATCTATTTTCAAGCGTCTGCAGCAGGCAGAAAACCAAGCTGCACCGATGAGTGTTAGGTTTTCTGCTGACACGAAACGCTTCTTCTTCTTCCTTTTCTTTTTTATTTTTCAGCCCACTGCGTGGCGTATACAGGTTCGATTCGCTTCGAATGAATCTGTTTCTTTAAAATTTTTAAAATTTTTTTAATAAATAAAAAAATTTTTTTTTTCTATTTTCTCAAACATTTCATTTCTTTCTTCTTTTTTCATTTTTTCATTTGTTTTTCAAATCACACAATTTCGCTATTTGTGACCTGTTGATGAGTCAAACCAAGACTTGAAACTTGTCACCAAAAATTAATGGGTTGTGTGATGAAATAACAAATTAGAACATTTTTTAGCTTTTGCTATATACCGGAGAACCCCAAAAAATTCTTTCTTGAACAAAATTAAGTTTAACCCGGTAAAAAGTCCAAACGTAATCTGTTTAAAGTCCTAAGAACTAAATATTCATTATTTTCTTTCATTCTAATATTTGAATTGATGTAACAAGAACCCTGTGTGTCTGCTTTACATATTATATTTACAAAGTGCTTTGCAAGATGGTTACCTGTTTGGCCCAGAGTGGAATCTTTCTGGGAGGTAAATCGATAACGTCAGGTAATTGCTCGAAATTGCTGTTTACTATTCTTAAACTTTTCGAATCTTTAAATACTACTATTTGCTCTGTTTCGGTGAATGGTTGGCCTATTATTATAGGTATGTTCTGCACTCTATTGGGTACGACTACAAAATCCGTTACTGTTTTTGCCTGATCGACTTGCACCTTGACATCTTTTATTTCAATTGCTTCAGGGATACATTGTAAATTTAAAGTATTCAAAGCATTTTCTTTTATGGTATTTAATTCTGAACCGAAATCGACAAAAGCTTCTATTTCTAAGTCATTTACGAAAATATTAAAGAAAATATTCTTACTTGGCTTATCTCCTTGAGCTATCATTACCTCTTTTTGGACGTGTTTAGGAAAATTGGATTTATTTTCGCATTTTCCGGGATGGCGTCGGTTGCATTTATCACATTGCCTTCTTATATCGCAGTTAGGAAGTAAATGGTCGCGGCTTCCACATCCATAGCACCTTCTGCGTTCAATACGATTTTTGTCGTGTTGGTCCAGCCTTACTCTTTTCTCGTTCCGATTTATTTCGCTTCCATATCTTTTTGCAGACTTTATCTTGAAGTCGATTGCTCTGGTATTACTGGTAATTGTCTTCAAATATTTGAACAAGTCTTCCGGTTTTTCGTAGTTTCCTGATTTCGCTGACATCTGCATGTTATCGTTAGGGATTCCTGCGATTATACACTGCACGGCTTTCTTCCCAAAAATTTCACAAGTATTTAGTAGGGATAATTTATCATAATAATACTCAATTACTGTTTCCCCACTTTGCTTAGTACGTCGCATAATTGCGTTCAGTAGTTCTGGAAAATCCAACTCTTCTGGAAACGCTGATATGAGCTCATTTTTCCATTCCCCCCAGGAAAAGTTTATCGTTGGTAACCTTTCATACCAGATCCTAGCATAACGTCTTAGTTTAGCGGTAGCGAAACATGCAGTAGCTACGTCATTCCAACCATAAATTTCTTTTAATTCTTCCACTTTTGCTATCCACTTGGTAACAGTTTTTGAATTATCGATTGGGTCAAACACTGGAATTGCTTCACAACCCATTCCTGAATTTCGCGGCGAACTGTTTACCGATAAATTTGTTGTCAATGCACATACTAATCGCGTTAATTGCTCTAGTTGATTGCCGTTGGCAGAACTTTCAATAACTGGAGAGTTCTCGCTCGTCGGTATGGTATTTTTCATTACGCCCGGATCTAGGTGATGCTCTTCCCATTCCAATGCAGGAAGTTTCCTCAAACCCTTTCGATACATTTTTTTTTTTATCACCACACACGATCACAATCAGTTCACACTATGGCAAAGTAGTCACACACTAATATTTAATTTGTTCAAGAAAGAACTTTTTGGGATTCTCCGGTATATAGCAAAAGCTAAAAAATGTTCTAATTTGTTATTTCATCACACAACCCATTAATTTTTGGTGGCAACTTTCAAGTCTTGGTTTGACTCATCAACAGGTCACAAATAGCGAAATTGTGTGATTTGAAAAACAAATGAAAAAATGAAAAAAGAAGTAGAAAGAAATGAAAAGTTTGAGAAAATAGAAAAAAACAATTTTTTATTTAAAAAAATTTAAAAAAATTTAAAGAAACAGATTCATTCGAAGCGAATCGAACCTGTATACGCCACGCAGTGGGCTGAAAAATAAAAAAGAAAAGGAAGAAGAAGAAGCATTTCGTGTCAGCAGAAAACCTTACACTCATCGGTGCAGCTTGGTTTTCTGCCTACTGCAGACGCTGAAAATAGATCAAACTGATCTCTTCTCATATAAACTCAGAAATAAATTCTGGGTGTGAATTATATGAGGAAAACACACTCCTATACATGCCCAGGAGGAAAAATAAACAGATTACGTTTGGACTTTTTACCGGGTTAAACTTAATTTGTTCAAGAAAGAATTTTTTGGGATTCTCCGGTATATAGCAAAAGCTAAAAAATGTTCTAATTTGTTATTTCATCACACAACCCATTAATTTTTGGTGACAAGTTTCAAGTCTTGGTTTGACTCATCAACAGGTCACAAATAGCGAAATTGTGTGATTTGAAAAACAAATGAAAAAATGAAAAAAGAAGTAGAAAGAAATGAAAAATTTGAGAAAATAGAAAAAAACAATTTTTTATTTAAAAAAATTTAAAAAATTTTAAAGAAACAGATTCATACGAAGCGAATCGAACCTGTATACGCCACGCAGTGGGCTGAAAAATAAAAAAGAAAAGGAAGAAGAAGAAGCGTTTCGTGTCAGCAGAAAGCCTTACACTCATCGGTGCAGCTTGGTTTTCTGCCTGCTGCAGACGCTGAAAATAGATCAAACTGAACTCTTCTCATATACAGGTATACAGTTTCGATTCGCTTCGAATGAATCTGTTTCTTTAAAATTTTTTAATTTTTTTTAAATAAAAAATTGTTTTTTTCTATTTTCTCAAACTTTTCATTTCTTTCCACTTCTTTTTTCATTTTTTCATTTGTTTTTCAAATCACACAATTTCGCTATTTGTGACCCGTTGATGAGTCAAACCAAGACTTGAAAGTTGCCACCAAAAATTAATGGGTTGTGTGATGAAATAACAAATTAGAACATTTTTTAGCTTTTGCTATATACCGGAGAATCCCAAAAAATTCTTTCTTGAACAAATTAAGTTTAACCCGATAAAAGGTCCAAACGTAATCTGTTTACTAATATTTAAAGAAAAGTTCCCCTTTTTGTTTTTTTTTTATATATATTCTCTTGCAGTCAATACACCGGCACGTTTTCTTTATCCCTCTTCTGAAGTTAATAAGATAATTAACAAAGGAACACGATATTTAATAGTCTTAAATTTTTTTTTTTTTTTTGTTTTTGTTTTGTCCACTTCTAAAGATTTATGCGCGATTATTATTTGCCGGCCGTACTACCGTCCGAACGCTCTAGGGGATGTCTGATCTGCAAGAGAATAAAAAGTATGGTTTTGAGTATAACGACACTCAGTGGGTTTTCCTATGCTAATACATTCAAATTTCTCCTTTCGGTCTTGGATCAAAAGCCGAACAGACGATTGATCCACCATTCATTCACAATAACGGCATAGTTCAACGTTATTGTACAAATGGGACAGATCTTTTACGGGAACGAGTATGGACCAGGTTCCCTAGACAATAGCGGCACGAGCCAACGCTATAGTCTAATTAAGATCATGTCCTGTGAGATCGAGTACGGACCAGGATCTTTCAACAATAGTGGCATCAGTCTACGCTATTGTAAAATACGAATGATCGAGTACGGACCAGGATCACTGGACAGAGCGGCATAAGCCAACCCAATGTGTCATGCGGTATCGAGTACGGACCAGGATCCGAAGATTAATAATCAAACAATGGGGAGTGCTTTGATTAGTCCGTATGACACTGCGACTAATCAAGAGCACTCCCGTTTCATTCCGTTCACCCAACTTTTCCTATCTACCTATAATATAAACGTTCACGCATTCATTCACTATTCACAACATCACAAATTTTATCACGTTTACCTATTACCCACACGTTAGGCACACATTAAACACCATTACATTATCGTACTAATACTACACTAGTTATACTTTACATAATAAATTAAATACCCACTTTTCTATTTCGTAACACTTTTAAATCCGCTAACTAAACTTATTTCTATATTTTCGCTGTCACTTACTGAATTTGAATGTGACGACATTTGTCTTCTAAATTTCCATATACCTCGGGTTTTGTTTCACCAAGACCCCTCCGTTATGGCGCCGTAATTATTATTGCACTCGTCTGTGCTATTTCGGGGCATGCACCTTTTTACCATTGAATTTTGATTTTCTTCCGAGAAAGGTTTATGGTACCGAGTTTATTGCGGTCTATCGCCTCACCGTCGCTATCTAACCCTAACCCTCAGCCGTTTTCTTGTAATTTCTACACATTCCGTAAAAATATTCTTGAAATGCAATTAACTACTTACATGTATTTCACAGCTCGGTCATCCTGGCGGGGCGGACATCCCCGTCCGTGGTCCACCTCTATTATTTCTCTCCTCCTTCCTCACTCTCAGAGTCAGATTTCCCCCTTACTGGTATCTACTTTTTAAGATGGTCAATGGATTCCACATTTTCATATGATGCTCGATTACTTCGGGTAGAACCCTTCAGTTCGCTTACAACAAAACGATCATTGGATAACTTTTTGATGATACGAAACGGGCCTTTATATTTGGGTAAGAGTTTCATGCTTTGTCCTTCAGCAGACGTTTTCTTCCTGACGAGCACTAATTCACCAACATCGTACCTTTTTCTCGTTGTTCTTCGTTTGTCGAAGCGTTCCTTTTGCTTTTGTTGGTTGTCTTTAATTTTTGTCGATACCTCTTTGCGTACTTCATCAATATTCTCTCTACTGCTTCCTTTAAGAGCGATATCGTGCGTCAAAATTGAGTCTGCTGCAGCGCTAGGCCTGTATCCATATAGAAGTTCATTTGGCGTTCTTTTGGTTATACTATGTACGCTATTATTTATTCCGAACTGTATTTGGTTCAATTCTTTATCCCATTTGGTGTCTTCATCTGCTGATGCCGCCAATGATGAAAGGATCGTAGAGTTGTATTTCTCCACTTGACCATTTGCCCTTGGCGTTGATACTGCATTTTGAACATGGATTATACCCTTCTGTTTGCAATACCCTGCAAACGCCTTTGATGTATAACATGAACCCTTATCAGTTACGATTCGCCGTGAAACTCCAAATTGACTGATTTTTTCGTTGAGGAAACGCAACACCGGTTGCGTTTTCGTATCTTTCGTCGCTTGGAGCATCGTATATTTCGTGAACGCTTCAACACAAACTATTAAAAACTTTTTTCCCTGGTGCTTTTTATGAAGGGTCCCAAATGGTCCTTGTGAATGGTGTCGAATTCTCAATTGGATTCAGTAGTCCTGGTTGCTTTCCTGAAGGTTGCTTGTGGTAAAGGCAACGAATGCAACTGCTAATATTTCGTTGCGTATAATTTCGCATATGTGGAAACCAATAATTTTTACATATTTTCTCAAAGTTTTCTCCAATGCAAAGTGACCAAACTCATCGTGCGATACTCGAACAATTTCGTTTCTCATTCTTTATGGATACTCCTTTCATAATCCGTCGTTGGTTTTCCTGGTTCCTGCTTAACGCGTCTACATGTTGCATTTTCGTTCCTGGTCGGTGTTCAATGTCGAATGTAAATTCCTGAAGAGCGAGCCACCACCTAGCAATTCTTGGTATTAAGTCCCTTTTCTTCGCTGCTGTTTTGATGGCACTACAATCTGTAATCACTTTAAAATTAATGTCGAGCAAATATACGCGAAACTTTTTCAGTGATTCCACTACAGCTAATGTTTCCAGCTCATATGAATGGTAATTTTCTTCTGCGGGGGTTGTTGTTCTACCGAAGTATGATACAGCATGTTGTTTACCTTCGGAGTATCTTTGTAGTAAAATTCCAGCTAATCCGATTTTACTGGCATCAGTATGTACTTCTGTTTCTGCTTCTGGATTGTATATCATTAATATTGGCCTTTTTATTAAGCTTGTCCTTAAATTTTCGAATGAATTGTTTTCGAGATCTGTCCATGTCCACTTTTGCTCTTCTTTTAAAAGTTTTGTTAATGGTCGAGTTACTATGGTATAATCTTTTATAAATTGGCGGAAAAATCCTGTTAGTCCTAAGAATTGCCTCACTTTGTGAACATTTTTTGGTGTTGGAAACTGTTTAACGCATTCAATTTTCTTTGAACCTGGTTTGATTCCATTGCGATCAACTTCAAAGCCCAAGTAGGATACTGATGTTTCGAAGAAATTACACTTTTCCGGTTTTAAGGTTAAACTGTGGCGAGATATGACTTCTAACACATTTCTAATGCGGTCTATTCCCTGTTCAAAATCTTTTGACGGAACCAGAATATCGTCCATATATGCCATTGCTTCTGTTCCTCTTAGTGGTCCTAAGATTTTATTTATCATTCTTTGAAAGGTGCTTGGAGCAGTTGATATACCAAAAGGCATTCTGTTAAATTCATACTGGCCGTCCGGAGTAATGAAAGATGTTATGAATTTAGAGTTTTCCTCCACGGGGATTTTGGTAATAACCTGAGGTCATATCTAACGTTGTGAAATAACGGTATCCGTACAATTGATCCAATTGGTCGTCAATTCTTGGTAGGGGAAATTTATCCTGCTTGATTTTCTCATTTAGTTTGCGATAATCAATGCAGAGTCTTTTTTTCACCGTCTTTCTGCTGTACTAATAACACGGGCGAAGCAAATGGAGATGATGATTCTCTTATTATGTTATGCTTTAGTAAATCATTAACCATTTTTTTTACTTTTTCTTTATTTGCAGGATTCATGCGCTACGGCTTGTACGTCACAGGTTTATCATCTAGTAGGTCGATTTTAATTTCTCCTGACGTAGTACATCCTAATTTTTCTAGTGAAGAAGCGAAATAATGTTCATAGTTTTTAAGAAGGGAAATTAATATTTGTTTTTCTTCGATTGTTAAGGTATTGCCAATATTTAAATTCTGAAATATTTCCTTTTCAGCACAATTATAAGAACCGCTTTCGTTTTCATTTTCTAACCTACAATTTTCTCCACGTGCAAACATTTTATTTGTTTTAATTACTATTTCCTTATCTGTAGGGTTAATCACACGGATTTTAAATTCGTTATTTACATTGGGGCTTACTAAAGTCATAAGTTTGTTCAAGAAAAAATTTTTTGGGGTTCTCCGGTAAATAGCAAAAGCTAAAAAATGTTCTAATTTGTTATTTCATCACACAACCCATTAATTTTTGGTGACAAGTTTCAAGTCTTAGTTTGACTCATCAACAGGTCACAAATAGCGAAATTGTGTGATTTGAAAAACAAATGAAAAAAAGGAAAAAGAAGAAAGAAATGAAAAGTTTGAGAAAATAGAAAAAAACAATTTTTTTTTTATTTATTAAAAAAATTTAAAAAATTTTAAAGAAACAGATTCATTCGAAGCGAATCGAACCTGTATACGCCACGCAGTGGGCTGAAAAATAAAAAAGAAAAGGAAGAAGAAGAAGCGTTTCGTGTCAGCAGAAAACCTAACACTCATCGGTGCAGCTTGGTTTTCTGCCTGCTGCAGACGCTTGAAAATAGATCAAACTGATCTCTTCTCATATAAACTCAGAAATAAATTCTGGGTGTGAATTATATGAGGAAAAACACTCCTATACATGCCCAGGAGGAAAAATAAACAGATTACGTTTGGACTTTTTACCGGGTTAAACTTAATTTTGTTCAAGAAAGAATTTTTTGGGGCTCTCCGGTATATAGCAAAAGCTAAAAAATGTTCTAATTTGTTATTTCATCATACAACCCATTAATTTTTGGTGACAAGTTTCAAGTCTTGGTTTGACTCATCAACAGGTCACAAATAGCGAAATTGTGTGATTTGAAAAACAAATGAAAAAATGAAAAAAGAAGAAAGAAATGAAAAGTTTGAGTAAATAGAAAAAAACAATTTTTTTTTTATTTATTAAAAAAATTTAAAAAATTTTAAAGAAACAGATTCATTCGAAGCGAATCGAACCTGTATACGCCACGCAGTGGGCTGAAAAATAAAAAAGAAAAGGAAGAAGAAGAAGCGTTTCGTGTCAGCAGAAAACCTAACACTCATCGGTGCAGCTTGGTTTTCTGCCTGCTGCAGACGCTTGAAAATAGATCAAACTGATCTCTTCTCATATAAACTTAGAAATATATTCTGGGTGTGAATTATATGAGGAAAAAAACACGAAACGCTTCTTCTTCTTCGCTTCGAATGAATCTGTTTCTTTAAAATTTTTTAAATTTTTTTAATAAATAAAGAAATTGTTTTTTTTCTATTTTCTCAAACTTTTCATTTCTTTCTTCTTTTTTCATTTTTTCATTTGTTTTTCAAATCACACAATTTCGCTATTTGTGACCTGTTGATGAGTCAAACCCAGACTTGAAACTTGTCACCAAAAATTAATGGGTTGTGTGATGTAATAACAAATGAGAACATTTTTTAGCTTTTGCTATATACCGGAGAATCCCAAAAAATTCTTTCTTGAACAAATTAAGTTTAACCCGGTAAAAGGTCCAAACGTAATCTGTTTACTAATATTTAAAGCAAAGTTCCCCTTTTTTTTTTATATATATATTCTCTTGCAGTCAATACACCGGCACGTTTTCTTTATCCCACTTCTGAAGTTAATAAGATAATTAACAAAGAAACACAATATTTAATAGTCTTAAATTTTTTTATTTATTTTTTTTTTGTTTTGTCCACTTCTAAAGGTTTATGCGCGATTATTATTTGCCCGCCGTACTACCGTCCGAACGCTCTAGGGGGATGTCTGATCTGCAAGAGAATAAAAAGTATGGATTTGAGTATAACGACACTCAGTGGGTTTTCCTATGCTAATACATTCAAATTTCTCCTTTCGGTCTTGGATCAAAAGCCGAACAGACGATTGATCCACCATTCATTCACAATAACGGCATAGCTCAACGTTATTGTACAAATAGGACAGACCTTTTACGGGAACGACTACGGACCAGGTTCCCTAGACAATAGCGGCACGAGCCAATGCTATAGTCTAATTAAGATCATGTCCTGTGAGATCGAGTACGGACCAGGATCTTTCAACAATAGTGGCATCAGTCAACGCTATTGTAAAATATGAATGATCGAGGATGGACCAGGATCATTCATCAATAGCGACATTCGTCGACACTATCTAAACACATTTGTGATCGAGTACGGACCAGGATCACTGGACAGAGCGGCATAAGCCAACCCAATGTGTCATGCGGGATCGAGTACAGACCAGGATCCGAAGATTAATAATCAAACAATGGGGAGTGCTTTGATTAGTCCGTATGACACTGCGACTAATCAAGAGCACTCCCGTTTCATTCCGTTCACCCAACTTTTCCTATCTACCTATAATATAAACGTTCACGCATTCATTCACTATTCACAACATCACAAATTTTATCACGTTTACCTATTACCCACACGTTAGGCACACATTAAACACCATTAGATTATCGTACTAATACTACACTAGTTATACTTTACATAATAAATTAAATACCCACTTTTCTATTTCGTAACACTTTTAAATCCGCTAACTAAACTTATTTCTATATTTTCGCTGTCACTTACTGAATTTGAATGTGACGAGATTTGTCTTCTAAATTTCCATATACCTCGGGTTTTGTTTCACCAAGACCCCTCGGTTATGGCGCCGTAATTATTATTGCACTCGTCTGTGCTATTTCGGGTCATGCACCTTTTTACCATTTAATTTTGGTTTTCTTCCGAGAAAGGTTTATGGTCCCGAGTTTATTGCCGTCTATCGCCTCACCGTCGATATCTAACCCTAACCCTCAGCCGTTTTCTTGTAATTTCTACCCATTTTGTAAAAATATTCTTGAAATGCATTTACTTACATGTATTTCACAGTTAATGATTTTAATAAATCCGTACATTGTATTAATTTAATGGATTCGTTAATCCAATGATTTAATTAATAATTTTTTACTTCGCTTTTAATGAACCGATTCACTGAATAATGAATATTTAATACTTTTATAATTGCGTTTATTAATTTATAACTTCGAATACATTGCGATGATAGCCGTGTTTATTGGAGTCAAGATAACGTAAAAATGCTTGCACAATCTTAGTGTTTAGGAAATCTAAAATGGGTCGAACTTTATGTAAGTTATCATGATTAATCTCATTTCGAGGTAAATTTTTATTATTGTCATTGCAGTGTATATTTCAATAACACAGGCCTGCGAAATTTATGTTTTCCCCTTTTCCCCTTAAGGCACCTTCATCAGCAGCAATGTTAAATATTTCGTCTTCATCAGGTAACGAACTAAAATAATTCACTATCTCTTCCACATATGTGGAATTGTTTAAATTTCCTTTCGCGATCTGGGCAATGTAACTACTAAACTTCGGCTCTTATACAGGGTGTCCTATAAGTGGGTAATATCGGAAGGCTAAGAATAGGTAATGCTTAGATGAGCAGCAATTTGAATAGGGGGAGGGGAATCCTAACGATTTCCGAGATAGCGAAACTTAAGGATAATTGGGTATATGTAACGAGAGAGAGTATAGGTATACGAATCGAGATCACCTTGTAACTTCGAAACTTTACCACCTAGTATGGTGACTTAAACTTTAGTCGATAGATAATCGTTAGGCCTTTGCAGTGGTATATGAAGTTTTCTCCTCCTCTCCGTTTTACAGTTATGACTCAACAAATTTAAAATTTAGGAATGTTTTCTCGTTTTTTTTTTCTTATTTAACACCTATTTTTATCAAAAAACGTAACATCAATACAAATTTTTCATATTGGATTTAAGGAGCCCAAAACCTTAGCTTTAAAATGATCAATCACACTCTGTATTTCAAATGTAAACCCTTCTGCGTTTTTTGCACTTTTTCTTAAGCATATTCAGCGAAAATGACTGAAAAAGGTCATTTCCAAAAGATAATTGCCTACTTTCTGGCACTTATTGAACAGAACGGGTTGCATTTTGGGGGCACATTTTAAAGCATGACAAAGCATGATGAAGCATGACCTGTCCCATTGATTTCATAAATATAGATATGCCACCGCCGCGCACAATATATTGTTACCTCTACTCACCGCGTCGCCACTAGTACTTTATCATCTGCTCACAAAACGGTCCGCCATCTGTTAGTAAAACTTGGCGAATATGAGGATAATAAGTTGTCTTCGATAATAAAAAAGCGTCATATCACAGTAAAAAATCTAATCTAATTTTGTTTTTTTTTCGTCTTTCTTTACCTAATGATGTTTAGAAATGTGGAAAAAATCTGTAATAAAGAAATTTAAAGGCATATATTGATTCATATCAAGATGATGTGAAGAATTTGGCAAATGTGTATGATACGTGATTTAAGTGAAAAGAATTTCATACTTCGCTTTCGCACCAGAAAGTTTCAGAACAGACTAAACTCTCACCTAGGCACTGCGGGCTTCCAATAAATTTTTCGGTCAGATTTTCGATGGAATTTCTGCGATCTGGTTGTTGACTGGTACATTGATTTTTCGTAATAGTTTGAAATATTTTCCGCCAAGCAATTTGTCTCATTTGATGATATTTGTTAGAATTTTTGTTTCGAATCTCGGCATACAGAAAGCATTATCTTATGAGCGTGAACATTATTTTTTTTTTATACCCTAGATGAAATCTAAAGGGTATAATAAGCTTGTCATTCCTTTTGTAATACATAGAAGTAATTGTGCTAAAGCAAAATGAATTGGACCAATGCATAAAATTAAAAGTTATTTTGATTTTTGCATGTCCGTCTGTCTGTCCATCCTCACGATAACTCGAGACCGCGTGTACTTAGAAAGTTGAAATTTTCCACATGGGCTTTTAAACAGAAAAGCAAAATTAGGTTTGAAAATGGGGCAAATCGGGTAACTGCTTCGAACGGTTGCCATACAAAAATTTCATTTTTCACTACATATTTGGACATTGCCTGAGAACGCGTCAACGTAGAGCGTTGACATTTTGTACATAAATACCAGTAAATACAATTTCTAAAACGAACCAAATCACGCAACTCCTTCTTGGTGTTGCCATATAAAAATTTAGGATTTTTACGTATCCTGTGAAAACGATCAGTCCTATACGGTTTTAATCTACTGGAAAGTTCTTCAGAATATGAAATGTTATAAAATTGGTTATAATCATTTTTGCTGTTCGACGAACGGTCCTAGAGATGTATTCAAAAACCACTTCTAAACTCAAACTTGCGCATATGGGTGACTATACCAAATTACAAACAAGCATTCATCTAGGGTGTCATAAGAATTGGTCTTAGACCAATTCTAGCTTTTTTACTTGTTTCTCATAAATTAATGGACATTTTTCTTCAGAGTTCTTATGCATTATTGGTTGCCGAGAACGATCTAATAAAGTTAAATTGGTTCGGGTGCACGCAGCGCCTGAGCCTATATAGAACACTCCTTTGATTTACGGATGGTTCCAAAACAAATGAGGGAGATGTGGAGGAGCATATGATTCAAGACCTCGGGTCGACATATATGTAATTGAGCTATAAATTAGGAAAAATATCAAGAGAACCCACAGGAACCAAAATATCTATAATATATTTTCTGACTGTAGAACTGCATTACTGGCTCTTCAAACAAATAGATTCAACTCCAAACTGATTTGGAACTACCTGCTGGCGTCAATTAAATGAACGCACTTCAATTTATTTGCAAACATATGGGTGCCTTTAGACTTCAATATCGCAGACAACGGGATAGGGGTCCAACTAGCCAGGAAAGGATTCCTACAGCCTGATGAGAGGGTTGCGTTTATCTGTGCCCTTTCTGTTACACAGGTGAAAAAAGTTGTTTTTAAAATGATTTAGTTCGATTTTTTTTCATCTATTTTCATAAACATCGAACAATATAAATTTAGTATTTCCAGACAGTTTCCTCATGGCTGGCACCGTTATAGACGTTTTTTTTTCTCGGTAAAAACCAACGTCTTGTCGGCCATACTCTTCCACATTTACTCCCTATCACATTCCAATCTATTTGGATATTGGCAATCAACCGAATGTCTGCCCGACAAATTGATTTCGTGTTGTTCCTTCGATAACTAAACCAGCTCGTATAAAAATTACAGCCATAATAAAATAATTTTTTTTATTTATTTTTGTCGAAAAAAAAGCATCTGGCACATACTACCAGGAAAAGAAAATGGCTGGGAATAATGAAATTATATTATTCAATGTTTATATATTTATAAAAACTAATAAAAAAGAAAGAAAATCGAACTAAAATAATTTTGAAAACTGCTTTGTTTACATGTGGAACGGAATGGACACATGTAAACGCAATCCCTTTCACCAAACAGATGGGTCGCATGCCTATTGAGATGGTGACGCTTTTAGCTCTCGTGCTAACATATATGTTAGAATTTTTAAAGATCTGCAACTGGCTGCTGCGAAACGAAGCTGTTGACGCGTGGGATGAAAGGAGGCATTGCAAAATTGGCGCGATTTTGTAATTAGAATAAACCATTCCTAATTTGAAAATAATTTATTCATTTACCTAAGGTACCTATAATATATACAAGTTACTGAAATAATGTGTCAAATGAAATATGTATTAAATTACAAATGCATTAATTTAAATAATAATTTCTTGTAGAACAGAATGAATACAAAATTCAACAAAAAAATCTCTTACGAAGTTATATCTCATAAAAAGCAAATTTATTGAGAAAAAATCTGAAATTCCTTTGAATTCCTTTATCACATTTTTTCCACATTCCTAGACATTGTTAGATATGGAAGAACAAAAAACATTTGTTATCGAAGATAACTTAATATCCTCATATTTTACCACTTTTTCTAATAGATGGCGCTATCTGTATACGTGATTTCAGTCATTCGGTAAAAATTTCGCCTCCGTTTTCTAAATTGGTCATGTAAGGCCATCTGTCGAGAAGAGGTAACAGATTTGGTGGCATATCTCTATGTATCAAATCAATGCCTGTCCGTAACCTTTGGATGTTACACTACTGACGAGACACCCTGTATAGGCAGTGTGAAATATTCTTCCTACCCACTGACTTATAGCAATGGACTGTGCGTATTGCCATTTTCCTGTAAGAAGGAATGGCACAAGTTTTACAGTTTTCTCTCTAGCAGTATGGCAAAGTTGAAGCTACCAACACAAAATATTGCTTACTGAGCGTTTTCTTATGCCATTTGATGTTTTTTTATTGGCTACAGATGCAGATGTAGAGATAGTGTTTACCATGCTCCATCTCTCTTGCCCATACGCAGGATTCAGGTGAAAATTACTTTTGCAAATAAAAGTTGGAAAGAGTTTAATTCCTTATAAGCGATTAGAATATCACTTCATACACATCACACATATATTTTTTTTAATTTAATTCGATTTTCGTGTGTAAAATTTCATCTGATTGGTTGAGTTTTACATGTTTTTTATGTAGTAAATATTTTGAAGTTTGCTCTAACGGTGATATACAGAATATGTACAGAAACAC
Organism: Dioctria rufipes; assembly: GCA_963924295.1. Taxonomy (NCBI): domain Eukaryota; kingdom Metazoa; phylum Arthropoda; class Insecta; order Diptera; family Asilidae; genus Dioctria; species Dioctria rufipes. The sequence continues at coordinate 87,767,801 of OZ002744.1, forward strand.
AATATTTATGCCACATGAAATAGCAAATCGTTCAGTGCGCTGTTTAAAGTCAATGTTCCCACCTGATAAGCATTGCATGAGAGGGAAGTAGGATTCCCACCTAGTCAATTGTCACAACAAAATAAATATTCATTTGATAATAAAAAAAAATTTTATTAGAAGTATACATATTATTTATGACGGCTATAACTATTTCTATTTAATTCTTATAATTCACTTTTTTATTACTTTTTAAGAGCAGTTAGTACCAAGATTTTCAAGTTTCATACATTTTTCATTGCGAATTTCTGGCAAACTATTTGTACCAGAATAATGACTGGTATCTTAAATTAAAGGTAGTGAAGAGGTCGAGTAAATAACGTCGAGAAAAAAATGTATTGGAATGGAGATATTAGCTCGGAAAATTGTAAAAAATGGTAAAAATTGATTTTTTTTCAAATCAAATTCCTCTTAGTAGGCATTCTCATTTCTTTATATTGTGACAATTTTAGAGAGATAAAGCCTAAATCCAGGAAAAAACGTCGAGTTTTTTCATTTTTAGTGGCGCATTTTTTAATTGTTGAACTTTAATAGTACATGTTTTTTTCTCTCGATATTTCAGCGACGAGAAATTGCAATATTTCATTGAAAGTTGTAGAAATATAAAGCAGAATAGTTTATTTAACAATTATGCGCTAAATTAAATTTAAGAGAGTTAATTCTCGTTAAAAATTTTCAATTTCTTTGAACTGAAAATTTTCATTTTCGTCTTAAATTGACGCATATTGGGCTAGATGTCTCTAATGTGACTTGTTGTCTAGGCTAATTTTACACGAATTTTCATACTTTCAGGACACAAACCTGCGTATAGTAAGTTGTATTACCTACAGGCTCGGTGGTATCTAAATTCAAATTTTTGCTGAGTACTGACTCCTCTTAAATGAAAATACTAAAAAATCAGAAAAAAGAACTAGCGAGTTTCTTTTTAAGAAATATACAAACAATGTTTATGCTATGTTCTACTAGATGTCTGAACCAGCCCATAAACCAAAATAGTATTTGCTGTTACCAATATCGGGAATTCTGCGAAGTGGGAAATTTTCTTTCTACAGCCAGCAAAAGGGTTAAGAAACTGAAGCATAGTTTTGACTATGTACGTATAACATGCTAACCCTTGTGTATAGGGTTGCGAAAATGCTTCTTTGTTATAATGTCAGATGGGTCCTATTGTACCATTTTGAACAATTTTACTCACTCTTCACAAAAATCAAAGCTGTGCAACTGACGTATGGACAAAGGTTTCAGGGGATAAGCCGCAAGAGCATTGCCAAACTAAAAACATACAAAGCCTGGGAAAAGGAGAACGCCTCGGTAGAATATAAAATCCACAATCCGCAGTTTTTTCATAGAAATTTACTCGAAATTTTTTCCTTAGAATTGTTATGCATTACTGGAGGTTAACAACGGCTTCTAGGGCCACTAGCAATTTTTATCAGCATTGACTCTTAGATGAGCTAATAGTATTCATTTCCTCTTAGAAATTAAAAAAAAATGTTTCGGGAGAACTTTTATTCAGTCTAGTGCCCGACTGGAGTTATTTTCTGCTCCAATCATATCCAATCATATAGTGTGTACCCTTGTCGGCCTCCAATGCATAACAATTCTAAGAAAAACCATCGCTAATTTTATATTCGAGAGAGGCATTGCTGGTTTACCCTTTGGTCACATCTGCTCTCCAGTAGTAGCACCTATACAACTCAACAAGGCACTTAGTCAAATTGAGTTTCGCAATCACAATATAGTTCTATACACAAATGTAACGCGTAACATAAGAACGCTTAGAGAAGCATCATGACTGGCTCAAGTCATAGACTAAGTATAGACTGGAATAACGAAAAAATGTTGCTATGTGAATTCAGTACCACTCCACTATGGTGGCGAGTGGATTTAATTTAAAACATAATTTAATAATTGCAATTTGCCTCCCTCTAGGCATTTAAATACTTCTAGGCGTCTTAATTTTGTTCCTACTTTCTTTGTGAAATAGAACGAACGAACTACATACTAATAAAATTGTATAATCACAGATTAAATAAAGTTGTGTAGTAGTTTTGGACATTTTATGTATAGTAAAGGCATTGCAGCATAAACCGTTGGGACAAAACACCAGTGCTTCTGAAAGAAGCACAACTTAAGCGCTTCTCTAGCCATCATTTGGAGTGCTTTAGAAGTATATTCACTGATCTGTCATCAAAAATAAGAAAAGGCGCAAGTAAATAACTCGACTGCTTCTAGAGCCATCGCTTGAAAGCTATATAGAAAGAATTTGACGAGCTCCAGCAGATTAAAGTGCAATAAGAGTGTGTTACAGGTGATGTTATGTAACAAGTAAAAGGGCTTCGAATTCCCTTTTTGCGGCTAACTCTGGGAGGTAGGGTGCGGTCTTACGATTTACCAAGCTCAATACTCAAAATTAATTACCTTCGGAACGATGATTCTTGAAAGTGACATTAGGGCGCCACTTGGTTTTTTTTTACTTTGGTTAACCAAGAAACCGTAAAACAAAGGAGACTCTTTCCAACAATTTAATTTCACTTTATTCGATATGCTTCAAGATTTCGCACAAATTGACCGTGATTATCTCGTACGAAACTAGCATACTAACACTGCCGACAAGCACTTAATCACGACAAAAGAAAGATCTTAAAATGTACTTATTTCAAAAGATTACTTGCCTTTAATTGCTCGTAAATCCCAAAGTCCTGGCACGATATTTAAGAATAAAATAAACTTCTGCTCGATTCCAAAATAATAAAAAAATATTCCTGCTCACTGCAAGAGCCAAAAAGTCGGAACTCAAAAAAAAATTAGTACTGCTCGGTTCAAGAGCTAAACACAGAAGAAGTAAAACGACAGCTGGTTCCCTGTTCTACCAATCTAGCCGGCTAGAAATATTTTATCTTAAAGTTTGGCAACAAATGAAAGGCGGGAAACGTAATTCTTATTTGAATTAAATTTTCGTTTGAGGTAAGTGCTTGACGGTTAATGTAGAAAGTTAATATTTACTTAAATGTACGTAATTAATTAATACATTAGTTAATTCAATTTTTAAGAGCTTATTCTAATTTCCCTAATTCAGTCAGAAGTACTTCTCAGCAGAATTCGCTGGATGTAGCCGTAGTACGTTGTTGCTTCTGATATCAATCCATTGCCTGCAGTATCCATAGTACGTCGTTCCTTCTCGTAAGAATCCACTTGATGTATGTTCCTCCCTCCATTAGAATACCCAAAATGCAAAGAACATTGCGAAGTAAACGTTTCTCAGTAAAGGTGCGTGACAGCACAACAGGTAGTCAGATCAGTGAAATTATAATTAATTTAATCAGTGCTCTCTTATATATATAAATCTTTTCGTCAGGGGCGATGCCTGCGAACACAAAACTAAAACCATAACAAGTGATATCATTTAATTTTCCACTAATCTAAACTGTGCATTTTTCCACAATTGTACGAAGTAACTCATCTCTCATTTTCAATGTGATGTTCAGAGTAGTTAGAAGTATGTACATAATCTGAAGCTTTGGTTAATATAAGTTGGAATAAAATGGAGAATATTGGCTTATTTAATCAACTTCATACGATTTAATACAACAAATAATCATAAGCAAACGCAAGCGACTTACTATTGTTCTCTGTCTTGAAGTCCTCTTATGAGATTAAGGAAGAAGCACGGCGATAATTATCCAAAAGTACGCATTCAAAAAACTTCTTCGGTCATAATTTAGAGCGCTTCTTAAGAGCAGCATTGAAGCGCTTGTCTCTGCGGACATACCTATGTTAAAAAGCAATGAACTGGTATAGAGAAAAAAGCGCTACGAGCTTTCACTGAAGCGCGTCAGTAGGGGCTCTTAGAGCGCTCTCTTTCCCAGTGGGAAACAATAAGAATTTGTCATGGTATGGCAAGAAAACTATTAGGGTATGTATGTATATGTATGTGACTGGATATTGGGAGTTTTCATTTCATTCTCTTTAGAGACTTTCAACGCTGTTTGAGTGAGATTGCATAGGGAATCCATTAATTTTTCTTCTTGGATCATTGTGTTGACTATTCAAATTGATTAATATTTTTTGACTCGGATTTGTTTCTTGGAATTTCGCTTAACCATTTACGTGTTTGATATTTTTGCAATTGTATTTGATTTATTGGTTACAACTTACATTCGACTTCGGCTTTTTCTTCAGGATTTCCTGGTATTTTTTGGTATTACTTTGATTATTGTTTTGGTTACGACTTGACTTTAAATTGATAGTACATGTATTTGCTTTGTTTCCTTGAATTTCTCTTTACCTTTTACGTGTTTGATATTTTTGCAATTATATTTGATATATTGGTTAGAATTTGCATTCTACTACAGCTTTTTCTTGATCTTGGTTTAGGATACTCCGATATTTTTTAGTTATTGTTCTTTTTGTTAGAACTTGGCTTTGATTTGGTTTTTGGTTTCGACTTTTAAAGAATGCCTAGAAAACGAAAATTTGTTTGTTCCTGTATTGTTGAACTTTGCGATTCATCTTCGAGAAAGTTTACTGTATTCCACCTTAAGGAACCAGAAGCTTTGCAGGTTGGTGTAAAGCAATAGACAAACACTTAGATTCTGAGAAAGACTACATATGCCATAGGCATTTTTCCTGCAAATAGAATTTCAAGCCATGCTGTTCCTTCAGCCAGACTTTCGGATAATTTCTCTTATTCTTTTGAAACTAATATAGACATGCAGTTTAATAAAGAAGGTAGGTACTTTAAGAACATATTCGAAAGAATATTTACTGAAAAGCCAGACTAAAGAAACTTCATCGAAGAAATGTTTGAATTACGTAGATTTTATAAAATGCTTGGAAAATTTACAGATGCCAAATAAACGCAAAAGATTATCTGCCGAGCTTGAAGTATGCAATCAATGCATAACAAGACAAAAGTCAACCTCATACTGGCGTTAAAAAATATTTTCAGTTGAAAGTCAAATACAATAAAGAATGAAATATAAGAAAAAAACTATGCCTATATGAAGAAAAAATGCGAAAAGGTTAGCATTGAGAATGCTATTGAAAAAATAGATGCGCCTGATGGAGTTAAAACGTTTTGTAAAATGGTACTAACTAAAAAAGGCAAAACTGTTCCTCTTCCTGAAGAGTAGCGAATACTTGCGCATAATATTTATTATAAATCTCCCAAGAGTTACCAGTTTTTATGATATCTGAAGTTTAATTTACCTTGCCCAAAAACTTTAAAAAAACAATTAATGGTTAAAGATATTTGTCCGGGTATATACTGGGAAGTCCTGGATCAATTAAAGGAAGTCTTTAAAAATGAAGATTTGAAAACTCAACTCAACTCAAATAGAAACTTTCACATTTTCATTCAAACGAATAGTCATAAACAAAGAACAAAGCAAACTTTAGGACACAAGGCAATAGAACAAACTAACAGCCAATTCCCCAATTGGTTTTCTGAAAATGATAAATGCAGAGTCACAAAATCCAAATTCTTGAATTTCTGCTACTAGTGTTAGTAAGGAAAAACTGTGTTTGGTTATCGGAACAAGCAAGGGAGTGACGAATTGCTAAAAAACGTGTTGAAGCTTTAAGGCGCTAAGCTAAAATTATCAAATTCATCAGCGACTGAATTTCTGATAATATAATCATTTCTAAATTTCGTAACGGTATTCTAAACGATTTATTAGTTCTGCTAATTGCGACAGTGGGCGCTGAATTCACTTACACGATTTGTAAAGAAAATGATATTGGTGATATGAAGTGGACCTTTCCAGTCCACATTATATTTAATCCATGCTGAAGTGAATATAGAAATGAAAAAATATAATATTGAAATTACTGAAATTAGTGAAAGGATGTACAGTGACACCGATGAATTAATAACAGAAGAAGATAGCACACTGGTATACTTTGCAAGTTAAAATATGTAGCAGTCAAAGACTTATAAAAAGTCAACAATCCAAAAAATTACAATTGTATTATGTTATGCACGTACAGAAGTCTTAAATAAGGAAGACCTATATTTTAGCTGTTTAGAAAAAGAATGGCGAACTATTTGGTCGAGCTTAACATGGATACTTTGTAATCACTATACTGTAGCTATAGAGATCTGGCTAGAAGAGCCTTACTTAGTTAAGTCAGCATACAAATTAGGGAGCATATATATGTGTGTAAACCTATGTGGAAATATCTCAAATTTGAAAGCTGTAAAGATATTACAGTGATTCTGAGTAGCACTGCAATCAGTGACTTCCATTTCGTTTCTACTTGCAAATTCGACAGGGCTAAGTTTTCTTTTTTTTTTTATAATATGCTAGTGAGTATTCTTATTGGTGTGTTGGTAGGTAAAAAAATTTTCATGGGAGTAAGTAAATTTTCCTGAAATTCGTAGATCTTTTCAATTCCACTGGTTATTGTAGGTGACTCCTTTTGAATGATAAAAATAATTGAGAAAATTCCATTGTACAATGCACATTTACTTCAACTTTAAAGATTTTAATTTTGTGGTTATTTTACTTGAGGTTTTTAACGATAAATGGGGCAGTAACTTTGACAAAAGTTTCGTTAGAATTTATGATGGGCAATGGCAAAAGTTTTAAATGGCTTACTTGGATGTGTGGATGTGCAAAAACATATATTAATTCTTCTGACTGAGAGTACCAGACCTTCAGCTGTTGATTCATTTGGTCCATGTTAAAGTGGTAGCTGGAATTTTCCGAAGTTTTCAATAGTAATTTCGCCGCATTTAATTTTCAGCAATCTTTAACGACCGCATAATGAAATTTCTACCCCACACTAGGATGCCCAAACTTAAGTGCTCTTTATATAATGTATAGGATAATCGCGTCAATTCAAAACAATGCTACAAAATGAATTTATATTTAGATTGCGCTTAAAGTTTTCGGAAATTGTTACAAATACTTTCTCTACGGAAATTTTAAATTTTCATTCCCCCATCATCAGACACTGCAGAACAGATTGAAACACAAAACGAAAAATTTCAGCAGCAATTAAAATTTTGAAACAGTACTTCAATGCTCCTATAGGCATGAAAATTCAGCCGGAAAAGACCTGGAAAATTCTCACTAAAATCAAATTCGCGAAATGGTGTGCGGTTAGCTTATCTGTACTTGTTTAAACTCAATATAATTGCCTGTGAAATAAAATGGGCCGAGTTCAAGTACCTTTTAACACAAAACTTTTAATTGCTTCAGAAGTACCTTTACTTCGAATGAATCTTTCAGGCTTTTTAAAGCATATAAGCGGCGATTAGACTTAAAAAAAATGAGGATAATTCAAATGCTTTTACTGTAAATTAATTAATTTATCTCGACCAAACATTGAAATTCACTTAAATTAACTGAATTTTTTTAATGTTCGTTCATTACAAATAATTTTAGAAAAACTGGAGGAGGAGTGAATTTACTCTCATAAATGACCCTTTTTTTAATTAAGGTTCCTAAAATAAAATTTTCCTCGCTCTTTTCGGAGCAGTGGAATTGAGACTTCGGGAAATCTCTATTTAATTCTCAAATTTTCCGGTGTTTTTTAAGTGGAAAATTCTCAACTGAGAGTATTGTCTGCTTTTGTTGCGTTTTGGGAAGGTATCTAGGTACATAGGAATTTAAAATTGAGTTATGTATTCACTGCATATCCTGGCTATATTTTAAAGGACAAATTATGGAAATCCATGCAGCACTTACAGAGAAACATGGACTTTGTGTCTCAAATTACCCGGTAAAAATTTTAAATCACGCGAAAATGATCAATTTGGTGGTCTTTTTTTAAATATATACAGAATGCAATCGGATCTACATTTTGTCCCCTAATTAAATATGTAATTAATTTTTGAATCCGATAAGCGGTTTCTGAGATAACTGTAAAATAAGTGTATCAGTCCATTTTAAGGTAAAAAATGGCCGTTTTTGGTACAAAAATGGACATATTTTCAACTCATGATTGAGAAGAACTGGTAAGTCCTGGAAATTCACTTCCCATGCCAAGAATGTTTACAACGGAGTACTAATGGATGTGAAACAAAGAACGGAAGAAAAGTATGCAAAATATAGGAACTGGGGTGTATATGACCCTAGTGAAAAAAAAAGGTCTTTGGGCGGTAAAAATTGAGTTATGCCATTAAAACAATCAAAATCAAACTAAAACACTCGATTACCTCTCCTTCCCCCAACTTCTTGCATTTATAAATTTGATTTAGAATCATTAAAAATAAAAGTTCTTAAAGTTCTTCTTTCTCCATCATTGACCGATTCTAACAAGTGTAGGTTCGATTCCCGTCCGCGGGAAAAATAAATAAAAATTGAATTTACAATTTATTATTTGTGCGCTTTCATCGTGACTGGTTAATGCCAGCTGAAAGCAAAACGTGGCTTAGTAGGCTAGTGACAAAATTAACAAATTGATAAATGCAAGAGGGAAAATCATCTGTCTCGTTAGCTCAGTGGTAAGAGCAGTCGCCCGGCAAGCGGAAGGTCCCGGTTTCAAACCCCGGACGAGGCGGCTGTTTTTCCTTCTTGCATTTATAAATTTGATTTAGAATCATTAAAAATAAAAGTTCTTAAAGTTCTTCTTTCTCCATCATTGACCGATTCTAGCAAGTGTAGGTTCGATTCCCGTCCGCGGGAAAAATAAATAAATACTAATTTTAGTTTAACACGGTCACAAAAATTTCTGAAAAAACAAAAAAACAAATTAGAACAATCGCGCAAATTTAGAATTCAATATCTAAAAAAAAGTAATAGTACAAAGTTATCTCGCCTGCCCAGTTCGAATAGGATGCATTACAATGAAATACTGTCGGGTTGCTTGTGCCTTCATGCTTACATTTGAATGAGCTTGAAAATATTTATGCTTGAGCCCTGAGCTTTCAAAAGAGGAGAACAAGGCCCACAATGCAACAGAACAAAATGAAGCAAGAAATAGGATAGTAATTAAGGGCTAAACACAGTTCTGATGGCAGCAGGCAGACTTTTGCAGCAAAAGGAACAATTTTCTCCAGAAACATTTTATGGAGCGTGTATTAGTGTATTACTAGGGTTGTATTGGGATTGAATTAAAACGAGGTTCGGACCCGAAAAGGCTTCCTGGAACGTAGGCTATAACAAGGCCCATGGTTCACCCTCCAGACTAATGAGCGTATGCCCAGAAGTTCCAACCGGATACTCAAAAAAAAATTCAAAATTGGCCCCCCAAGTCTTCTTTCGCGCCCTATCCTATGCCGCTGATCCCTGAGAAGAGAGCGTCTAGTGAGAATTGACACTACAGTTCATAGGGTTGGCTCGCTTAGTCCCAGTAACTCTTTCGTTTCATATGTGTTGGGTAAGCCTCACAACTCCTTTGTGGTTCTACATGAGGGTTCATCCAAGCAAAGGCGACTGTGTTGGCAGTCGGCCCAAGTCGGGATAGTAGAGACAAAGGTGCGATTCCAATTGTGGAAGCGATATCCTCCGAGCTTGCACCAAGACGAGCAAGCTTGTCCGCATTTTATTCCCGCTAATTCCGCTGTGACCTGGCGCCCAAAGCACCAGTACCGCGTTGTTCAGAGAAAGGGAATTCAGGGTAGTTTTACATTCAAATACGAGTTTGGCGGTTGTAAAATGTTTTGACAAGGCCTTGACAGCTGCTGGGCTGTCCGTGCAGATTGGAGTCTCCTTGTTATTAGTAGGTATCTGAGTTTAGAAGATACCTTCCCGCTTCAAGGATGGCCTTGATTTCCGTCTGGAAAACCGTTACATAGCCTTCAAGGTGAATGGATATTTCCATGTGAGTCTCCTCGCAGAAAACATCTGCTCCGGTGTTTGTCAATGGTTAAAGCGCACAGAATGTGATTTCAATTCTGCCCTATCTGGAATTTTCGATTTAAAGTTGCTTTTCAGCATAGTCTCGAGGAGGTATGATGGATTACACCAATTCAAAGATGTATTCATGTGGAGCTCTTTACCAGTGTAACTTGAGAGCGTCACTTACACTAAGGAGACACATTCTTTGAATCTTCTCCAATATTTTACAATGGTTGGTGAGCTCCATTGCCTTCCCCCACACCATAGAACTGTAGGTTAGCATGGGTCGGTTTATGCCAGAATAGGTCTTAAGGATCATCCATGGTGTCAGTCGCTACTTTTCCAATGGATCCGTGACACATCGCGAAGTTTCGAAGAGTTTTATTCACTCTGTCCTCAATGCCTGGGTTCAGCTTAATTTTCTATCTAATATGATACCTAGATATTTTACTCTTTCCTTCAGTTCCAAAAGTGTGAAGTGTTCCTTTTCTTAGTAAAAACATATAAATCTGTTTTCAGTGGATTAATGCAATGTCCGAAATCCGTACCCCAGTCTGCTCGGATCGCATTCTGCACCAGTTCGCAGAGATCAAATTCGTTGCTATCGGTGACCAAGATCACCAGCTTGTCGGTAGAACGCACTGCTTTGAACCCATCCGCGTAAGTGTTTGAGATCATCCATAATGAGCACCCATAACAAAGGTTATAAAATATCGCCTTGAGGGTGCCTCTCTGAACTATTTTGACTCTGCTTACCACTCCCAGTTCGGCAAAGAGGGTTCTATTGTTCAACATGTGTGCAACCCAGTGTTTTAGGAACCAGTTCCCTCCATGTTTTGTTAGCGTTTCAGTGAACTTATATGAAGGACATTATGAAAGGCAACTCTACATCGATAAAAACAGCCAGCGTAGATTGTTTAAGGAGGAAACCTTTTTCAATAGAGTGGATAACCTCTAAATTTTTTGAATTAACTCACCTAATACTAATTAATTTTTCATTTCCGCGATTTAATATGTATATTCGCCTGAATTTATTAAAAACTACATATGTACTTATAATATCGAAATATATTAATATATGTGAAATATTTTTTACTTTAGATGTATACATTTTCAATATATAACATGAATTTAATTGCACGATTTCAATTTACACGATCTCGGTTTACGCGGCACTTTTGGAGAACAACTCCGCCGTGTAAATCGAGGGTCAGGTGTACTTGCTTTTGGTAAGGAATAGGTGAATTAGTTGTAAATTACATTTTTCAGCTGACTTTCTTATGTCCATTTAGTCCGCCGCCTAAATTATAAACGATCATTTGGCAATATCGATTCCGAGGGTTATGCTTGCCCATGGCAAGTTACTTTCGAATTATTTTCAATTAAATTTGTTTGCTGGGTAGCTTGAGATATTTATGAAAATATCAAATGACACTTAATGCCATCGTCCGTCGCGATAATTCTGGGCATGTTCAAACATGACCAGCGAAAATAATTTTCTCAGCATAGGAATGCTAATTAAGCATTTGCCTGTCCTGAACTAGAAGACTTTAGAATTAAAATGATCAAGTCTAAAACAGATTTTGTTTCGAAGAGGTGGCAAAGGTTGGTAACGAGTCAATCAGGATCAGGTCCGAAAAACGGAATGTTATAAGAAATAAGTGCAGGAGTAGTACAAGTGGAATAAAAGCAGACGTTGTTTTCAAGTTTTGATGTAATAATATAAGTTTTGAAGTACGTAAACATGAAAAGTTGAAAGGAATGCAGAAACTAAGTGTAAATAAATAAGTGAACCGAGTGTACAAAAATAATATCAATGAATATATATATATATCTGTATATTGATACGGCCCTACTAAACGTAACAAAATTGGCGCGGCCGGTAAGATCAAGAAAGCTTGGTCAAGTCAGAAAGATCAAAAAAGCATTAAAAGTTCTTGATACTACGAAACGAAGCGGTTCCATTGACGAAGACATTCAAGCCCAGTCACCCCTAACACTCGCGGTAGATACCATTTCGAGGCGCCTCTGCTCCAGACGCGCACGCGTTCGCCCCACTTAGTGCAAAAGCACCACCGAAGGATACTAGTGAAGAGACCACAGAAAGAAGTGGATAAATATTCAAAACTCCCAAAAAGGACGAATACTCAAGCCCGAGAAGACACAGCTCGACAAGCAGCCTGAAGTTTTAGCAGCTAGCGCTCATCAATCGAACGCTAGCAGCCAACGATCCTGAGTTGAAGTAGTAGTCGAAGATGGCTCATAGGCCCCATTTCCAACTATATCCAGGGGAAATTAAGACAGGCCAGGGCCCCACTAGCAGCAAAACAAGCAGATATCAATCGAACAAAGAGTCAGAGGGAACATGAAAGCGGTTAAGGAATATCATTTATGGTAAGAAAATAAATGACCAACATGATAAACTGAAAAAAGTCTTCAACAAACTGAGAGGAAACAACCTCAAACTGCATCCAGTTTCTGAGAAGAGAAGTTGTTTACCTAGGGCATAAATGCTCTAGAATAGGTGCACTACCAGACTCCAGCAAAAGGGCTTGCGTCCAAACCTTTTCTGTTCCATAATAGTAAGGAAACTTCAGTCCTGTTTAGGACTTGCCAATTACTATAGGAAGTTCGTCCCAGACTTTTCATAAATCGTTAGTCCAATAACGAATGTACTACGGAAGGATGCAACATTCACTTAAATTCACTTATAATGCTCCAATTTCCCCCACCACTTTTAATCTATTTAGTTTTCTCTAAACCATTCAAGCTTGCAACGGACGTCAGTAACGAGGTTTGAGGCGCTGTACTATCCCAAGGAGAAGTGGGAAACGAACATCCTATCGCCTATGCAAGCCGAACCCTGAACAAAGCCGACTTAATTTACTCCAATATTAAGAAGCAGTTATTGGATGTAGTCTAGGCAACTGGAAATTTCCGATGCTACCTTCAAGGCAGGAAATTCACAGTCTACGCTGACCACAAGCCTCTCAAAGGTGTCTTTAATATTAAAGACCCGACTTTCCTTTTGGTAAGATTTCACCACAAATTGTCAGAACTCGATTATAACATCGAATACAAACAAGGGAATTATAATACCAATGGGGATGCTTTAAAAGCATTTTTCATGTATTAAATAATTACAAAATAGGCAATACTTTACGGTACAAGCCCAAGTCCACCACACTATGGACTCACATGTGGAGGAAAATAATCCCCAAACAAAAGAAGTACAAAGAAACCCGCCCATTGCTTCGCCGTGGCCAGCGCTCACAAACAGGGAGCCCGACAGGCCAATATTAACTCAAATACTGAGAAAACAGAGCCCACAGCGGCAAAAGTTAAAAATTCAACCCCCAGCGGCGGAGACCCAACCCCCTGCTATGCTTGAACAAGGTATAAATCCTGCCAAGGCCCGTGAGATAAGCATGAGCCCCAAAAAAGTTCAGAAAATCCTAAAGGATTATGTCATTAAGTCCTATAAACGAATAAGACGCAAGTATTGGTGGAGACACATACTTAGCGATATAAAAAAGTACATCAAAAAATGTCCTAAGAGCCAAGCAATGAAAGCATATCATTACTCAATACAAATAAGCCGCACACATTTTACCCAAGCCTTGGTACAGGTAACGTAGCCCAGTCCAACATACCCCAGACAATCCTAGTCATATTATCAGATATTGTCACTAAAGCTCTCAGCCAACCTCCAGCACCCACACACAGGAAGGTCAAATGTCAAATTGTAGCCTCCAAGACCAGATCAAACAAAAAGTTGGCATCATCTCCTGGTCAGTCAGACGGTAGGAAAGGAATTCTCCAGGCAGGCCCTGTGACGTATACCATTAGACGGAATCCCCGTCAGTGGCCCCAGAACACCAGTCCAGAGCCACCAAAATAGTTGGAATTTTCCGGATACTTTTTGTATGGAAAAAGTGAGGGTCCGCATAGCGTAACTACTATTTAGAAATAATAAAAACTTTTGATTAGTTTAATCTTCTCTTTTTTATTTTTTAGTTTAAATATTTTTATAATTTTATTAAGATACTTTTGTATCGTACTATATGTTGTCGTAGTCTGGATGCTACGAGTTTTTTTAATACTATTGACTTTTTATATCTGACATTTTCATATATACCTATTCTATGCATACTCAAATGCTTCATATATTTTTACTAAACCTGAAATTCTAATACTCTAAGTGTTTGTATACCTGATTTAAATTTTCACATGTATTGTTTATAGTACAATTCTTTAAGCTACTTCCTAATGCAATATTCAATTCTTTTCCAAATTTTCCGTTCTACCTTTTGAAATTTTATTAAGTATTTTATTTATTTTTAAATACGTAAGTATAAATATGTAGGTTCGTATTTTAGATGCTACATTCACTCGCCTCTCAGTATTCAACGAAAACGTAAATAACAAACTTTAAAATATATATATATATAAACTGAATGTGACCTTTTTCTGTTGGTTTTTGTTTGTCATGATCTTTTGCTCGGATACGCTGGCTTCAAACGGTGGATAGAGACTTTGAGTGATTTGCCGTTGACATTGACGATATAACTTTTGCCACCTCCTTCTATTACCTTGAAAGTACCTTCGTATGGTGATTGAAGACTTCACTTTGTCGTTGCTAAGAAAAACGAATTCGCAATCTTTCAGTGTTTTTGGAACGTAGAATATAGTACTAGACTTCCTAGAATCCGTTGGTGACACATTTTTAAAAAAATTGAGTAAATTTTTTAACATATCGCTGGTTTATGTTCTGTAGTCATTTGTTTCTACGAAAAATTCGCCTGGAACCCTTATTGCTTGTCCGTATACTAAATTTGCTGGAGAGCATTGCAAATCCTTTTTAATCGTGGTACGTATACCTAAAAGAATTGTTTGTAAATGAGAAGACCAATTAATTGTAACTTTCGTGGATCTAATTTCAGCCTTCAATTGTCGGTGTAACCTTTCGATTATTCCGTTAGATTATGGGTGGTAAGGAGTTATGCGAATTTTGGGACAACCTAGGAAATTAACTAATTCGTGGAATAATTTCGCTTCGAATTGAGCTCCTTGATCGGTTGTCATTTGCAAAGGAACGCCGAAACGATATACGTATTGGTGATAAAAAGTTTTGGCTATGTTTTCTGCGGTGATGTCGTTGATAGGGTAAGCTTCTGGCCATCGTGTGTATCTGTCGATGATTGTCAGTATGTGTGTAAATGTATTTGATTGAGGTAGTGGTCCTACAATGTCTAAATGCACATGTTCGAATCTACCTTTTGGTATTCAAAATTTCCAAATGGTGATTTTGTGTGGTTGTGTATCTTAGATTGTTGACAAGGTAAGCATGGCTTGGCCCATTCATTAATTTGCTTATTCATATTTGGCCAGAAATATTTGTGACTAATTAATTTTCTTGTAGAACGTATACCTGGGTGCGATAGTTCGTGTAATATTTTGAAAATTCTTTTCCTCAGTTTGGTTGGTATGTAAGGGCGAGCTTTTTCTGTTGACACTACGCACCACAGTTTATAGTTTGTTTCCGGAATATCCAAGTTTATTAGCCTGTATTTTGATTCCGTATTTTTGTGTTGTTGTTCGATAAGGTGTGTTAACTCTTTTTCGTCTGATTGTGCTAAGCTAATTATGTGTAGATCAATTTTATCCTTATTTTCAATTTCATTGCAATCCTCGTGACTGCATGGTATGCGTGACAAAGCATCAGCTACCACATTTTCTTTTCCTCTGATGTGTTGTATGTCTGATGTGAACTGTGTTATATAGTCCAGTTGTCTGGTTTGTCTTGGACTTCTCTCCGTTTTGGTCCAAATAGCATTCGTCAGTGGTTTGTGATCTGTAAAAATTGCGAATTTGCCAGAAGTTCTCTATCGAAAGCGGAGTATTTTTCTTCTGGTTTTGTAAGTTTTTTTTTTAATGAAAAGCAAATGGTTCACAACAATTGTTGTGGAACTGTTGTAGAACTGCACCTATTGCCAGAGAAGAAGCGTCTATCGTTAGATTAAAAATAGTATCTTCAATGGGATGCATTATCAGTGTTGCTGTAGCAAGACCTTCTTTTATACGTCGGAAGATATCTTCACAAGATTGTGGCCACAAAAAATGTTTAGTATTTTTTGTTTTCTTTAATAAGTGTGCTAAATTACTGTATATAGGGTTAAGTAATTCTGCTAAACTTGTTATGAAACGGTGATAGTAATTTACCATTCCTATAAATTGCTGTATGTGTTTGACAGATGAAGGAGAAAGAAAATTTTGAATTATTTTTACTCTATCAGAAGAAGGAAGTATTCCATCCTTATTTATTAAATGGCTTAAGAAATTTAGGGAAGTCGAACCAAAAATACATTTCGCCACATTTATATTTATTCCATATATTGCTAGTCTTTCGAATAGTGCTTTTAAATGTTTTTTATGATCTTCTTCGTTTTGGCTTGCTATTAATATGTCATCAATCTATGTAAACACATAGTCCGAACCTGATACTTCCTTTATATATCTCTGAAAGGTTTGCGCCACGTTTCGTAAACCAAGGGGCATTCGTGTGAATTCATAAAGTCCAAAAGGTGTTGTAAAAGCCGTTTTGTATATGTCTTCTGGAGCTACTGGGATATGATGGTACGCTCTGACTAGGTCTATTTTAGAGAATATTTTGCAATTTCTAAGATTTAAAGAAACATTTTGTATGTGTGGGATTGGGTATCTGTGTCTGAAATCCCCACAAGGACGCCAATCTGAGCTATTCTTCTTTACCACTACATGTAGTGGTGTAGCTGTTGAAGATGATGATGGTTGGCAAAGACCTAATTGTAGCATATGGTCAAACTCCATTTTTGCCATTTTGAATTTTTCTCCATCTAGTCTGCGTGGTCTAGTAAAAAGAAGTTGTCCTTTCGTTGTAATATGATGTACAACGTTGTGTTTAAGAGGTTCTCCATATCGAGGAGGTTCTGTTAGCGATGGAAATTGTTTCAAAATGTTTCCGTACTCATTTTCAATAGTAAATTGTTTTGGGGATGGTGTGTTTACATTTATGGTTAAGCCATTGACCGATAAATTTGTGTTACCATCTATCAGACGTTTGTTTTTCAAATCTACCGAGAGATTGAATTTGATTAAAAAGTCGACTCCTATAATTGGGCGGTTTCCTTCGGCAATTACAAATGGAAATGTGAAGTCCCTTCTCAGGCTAAACTTGGGTTTAAATAACCTTGTACCAAAGGTTTGAATTGTAGAGCCATTCGTTGCTATCAGAGTTAAAGGATCGCCTTTTTTGTACCTGCTACAAAACGTGGTAGGTATTATTGAAAGGTCTGCTCCAGTATCTATTGAAAATTTAAATTTGTTTTCTTTGTCGAAAATGAATAAGTGTTTTGAATTGTTATTAAAAGAACCTGAATACGTCGATGGGTTAACTAGTTTTTTGGATTCTGAGTTTTTTAAAAGAATAAGGTTGTATACATTTCGTTGCTCTATCTCCAAATTTATTGTGGTAGCAACAGATTGTATTAAATCTAGTACCACTTGAAGAACGACTTCTGGAACCATTCCTGAAACTTGAAAAATTGTTTTTTATTATAAAAAGTTACATTTTTAATTAATTGTTCCAATGTGTATATTTTCTTCTCTAAGTTATCAATTCTATTTATTAGGTCAAAATTGCTGTTGTAACTATTTGAAGTGAATGCTGAAATATTCTGGGTTTTGGCTATTTCGTGAATTCTGTTAGCTAATTTAAGAATATCGTCTATGCCATTATTCCCTGCGGTTTTTAGGGCTATGTTCATATTTGTCGGCAATTTTCGCATCCACAGTTTTTTTGTAAGGCTTTCAGAAAATTCTAAACTTGGACCTGCTAGGATTTTCATTTTTCTGAAAAATTCTGAAGGTCTTCTATCATCCATCTCGGTGTCTGAAAGGAGGAGTTCTAGATTTTTCTCTTCAGCCTCGGCAAATCGCTGTATTAACGCGTTTTAAAGAACACTATATTTATCTACTATTGGAGGTGTTTGCACTAAATCTAATACCTTCATTATTAAGTCCACTGGTAGTGCTTGTACTATGTATTCGTACTTTGTTTGGTCCTGAGTAATACCTTTCGCAGTGAACTGAATTTCTGCTTGGATGAACCATCCTTATGGGGAAGGTGTCCAAAATGGTGGCAATTTTACTGCTACTGTATTTAGAACTGCTCTATCATTATTATCTCCTCTGCTTTCGTCAGGCATTTTCACACAACAACAAAACACACACAAAAATAAAAAAAAATATTATGTAAATTATTACTTTCGCGAAACTTTCTTTTTTCCGTTTTCTTAAAATACCAAAAGGAGGAAATGTTTAATAGTAAAAATTATTTCTTTATCGTTGAACCTATATATATATAAAATTGTATTGTTGTGTGCTTCCTAATATTCATGTGACTTAGGAAAATTTGGAAAAAAAATTTTTGCACAAAAAGAAAAAATATAGAAGCCTTATTCCTTTATTTTTATTTTTTTATATTGGAGATTTCTTGTTTCTTCGTTTCTTGTTCTATTGTTTTGATTACTTTCTTTCTTCTCTCTTCTCTTCTCTCTTCTGTTCTTGCCTGGTTGTTGATTGTTTTCTTTCTTTTCTCTTCTGTTCTTGCTTGATTGTTGATTGTTTTCTTTCTTCTCTCTTCTGTTCTTTCAAAAACGATCTGATTGGTTCCTTACCAATGGTGGGGGAACAAGAGATCATGTTTTTCCTTATTGATATTGAAAGCAGATGGTTGTTTGGAGCACCAGTATTTTTCTTTTTTATTCGGGGTCACTAATATTTTTCTTTTTATTCGGGGTCACCAATATTTTTCTTTCTATTCGGGATTACCAATATTTTTCTTTTTATTCGGGGTCACCAATATTTTTCTTTTTATTCGGGGTCACCAATATTGATGGTTGGTAGTTGGATGTGATTATTTATTATTGATTCCTTAATACCAACATCAATGTATTCTGAGATTTCCTTTGTAGAAATCGACTTGAGCAAGTTTTGATTTTTGTTCATTTACATGAAATAAAAATAGAAAATATTTTATTAGAGAAGAATTTTTTATAATATATCAAATGCAATAAAAACAATTGTTCTTTTGTATCGTATTGTATGTTGTCATAGTCTTGATGATACGAGTTTTTTAATACTACTGACTTTTTATATCTGACATTTTCATATATACATACCTATTCTATGCATACTCAGATGCTTCATACATTTTTAATATACCTGAAATTCTAATACTCTAAGTGTATGTATACCTGATTTAAATTTTCACATGTATTGTTTATAGTACAATTCTTTAAGCTACTTCCTAATGCAATAATCAATTTTTTTCCAAATTTTGTTCTACCTTTTGAAAGTTTATTAATTATTTTATTTATTTTTAAATACGTAAGTATAAATATGTAGGTTCGTATTTTAGACGCTACAGTACCCAAAATAGAGTACTCGCACGTAGCGCACCAGACACAGACACATGACGTAATAATGTTACAACTACAAGATCTTAAAACCTTCAAAAAGATCACTTAATATTCCAAAGAGGATACTTACATCGCTAAGTTAGGCATTCCCATAACAAAGGCGACAATGTCTGAGTAATGCGCAATAAAATTGCTCTTTAATCTTCTAAAGGAAGAGCCACAGTGCCAATTTAGAGCACAAATAACTCCCAGAGACCTACTTATCAGATTAAGTAAATCCAATTCGTGGATATTCTCGTTGATAGAACCAACAATTATACACTTTCAGTGTACCCAGAAATTCTTGAACACAAAAATCGAAGGTCAAGGAATAATAACTATCAACCACCTCTGACGACTACAAGTAGACATAGCTCCATTATAACAAATAGTGGATAAATACCTCAATGGAACCGAAAACAAGGTAAAGTCTGAAAAGATCCAGACAGAACTATACTCAGGAGATGGCACTAATAGCATCATCTTAGAAGGTACTCACTCATTAAAAGAACTGGACGAAAAGAGAACAAAAGTACCTCCTCATATAAACCACCGCATGTACTAGTGTAATCAGCCAAAATTAAATTACGATAAATACAAAATATACCGATTTATTGATAACTCGCCATTGCGCCATTGCAGCTCCTCCTGAACCATACTCGCTTCTGTCATCACCACAATAATAATACGTAACCATGGGAGTAGAAGACTCTCAGGTTCTTTTTACGCATGACCGCTGTGGCGGTTGAAGAAGTTCTGTTCACAATGGCGAGATACTGTCACCATACAGCATAAGTATGGCTGGTAATAGGTTTTCGTATTTTATTATGTCCTAATGGGGAGTTGTGCTCTTACACTAGCTACAACGTCAGTATACTTAACTGGCGTTGTCATCACATGTATGTTTCTGTACCTGGCCACCAAATGGCTAACACCATTCATTAAAAATTTTCGCTAACGCATGTCTGAAAAAACCCCACAGGCGGAGGAACAAATTGAAAAAATCAGAACAAGAGAACCTACCCCTCTTAAATGAACCCGCTCCCTACCAACTAAAAGGGCGGTGCAAGTGGTGTAAATAAAGCCCTTCAAATGGTCAATACACCTGACGTTACTGACACTACCAGTCATATAATAGAAAAAATGTTATCGGTTTCAATGAACTGGACAAGATAGGTAGATAACAAATAACAATAAAGTATAAGTAAACAAAGGAGAAAGTTTATTGTACTGTTCGTTAATAGAACGTACACGCAAATTTGATTAAGTGACTGAAATGAATGCACTGGTAAAGTTGGATCAAGATCAGTGGTCTATTTCTTAACAACGAATCAACACTATTCACTTTATTTTAACTTTCAAGTAAATACTAAATTATATAAAGATCAGATTATATATCAAGTTTTCAGGTCAACGATTCAAACGTTTAGGGAAACACACTTACAGGATTGTTTATAATTAATATATAAATAGATATTCAATATAGGGTTAATATAGAGCAAAGTTAAAATAACTTAACTTCAAAACACTGGCACACTTACTTAGCTTAAATAACTTGAGCAATCGTATTAAGACAGGATTATATAAACTGTTGGGTCAGAGATCAACACACACTAGAAAACACACTAATTGACACCGATTAATGATATACGATTTTCAGAAATAGATATGTTGAGACAAAAGTCTATACATAAGTTTGGGTCTGAGATTTTTGTATCACACTGAAAACACTTATTAGCACCAAGTTGTAATATAAGATCGTCAAAAAATGTAATAAAAATATATGTGTAAAATAGATGTGCACACGAGATGTATAATATAGATATATATAAGTTAAAATATAGTCAAATAGATATATGAATAAGTATTAAAATGTTACAATTGACTGGTACTCACCGATCTCCACCTTGGCACTTGAGGAAATTGACTTTAAGCTAATGTTAAGACCCTTTGTTCTAATGTTTTGTTAGAACAATTCTTTATTTCCGGCGAGACCAGAAATAAAGTGTTAATGTTAATAAGATTATCTTAACTTCAGTCGAGACCCGAAGCAAGATTCGTTATTTCGGTCGAGACCAGAAATAAAGTGATTGGTTAGTAAAAGATTATCTCAGTCGAGACCCGAGATAATATTTTTCAGCCAGTCGAGACCCGACTTAAAGTGAATGATAGTAATTATCTTAACTTCAGTCGAGACCCGAAGCAAGATTCTTTATTTCCGTCGAGACCAGAAATAAAGTGGTTTGTTAGTAAAAGATTATCTCAGTCGAGACCCGAGATAATATTCTTTAAGCCAGTCGAGACCCGACTTAAAGTGAATGTTAGTAATTATCTTAACTTCAGTCGAGACCCGAAGCAAGATTCTTTATTTCCGTCGAGACCCGAAATAAAGTGTTTTGTTAATTGTTATAAAATTATATATCAGTCGATACCCGATATAAATGTTAGTCCCTAACTAGCCAACTTACCTCAAGCGATGCCAAGTACAAAAAGAGATCGAGATCAGTCATCTTGTCGTTTATATAGCCCTTGCTTGCACACGCCACCACTGATGGGTAGCAGTGGCGCATGATTGTAAGAATTGGCAGTGCAGCTGTGATCTTACGGTACTAGTGATAAAATTTGCATAGCAATGAACAAAAATGCATAGCAACAAGAAATTAGAGCTTCACATGCTGCTGTGTTAAATTAAATTATATTTGCAAAAAGAGAAATTCCCGTTTGATGATACTTATAATGATGATAATGATAATGATGCAAATTGATCGGCTTGACTGATTATATTTGTGCCATGCATTGTACCCTACATGACAACACATGCTTTTGTTAGATTTTTACCTATTTTTAGGAAAATTGTAATTAGATTGAATTTATTGTCTTTTTAGAATTCAATTTTAGCATGGTATTTTTAATGTTCCCTTTTCAGGAATTGTTTTTAGCATGAATTTAACGGTTAAAACATATGATAATGATTTGCTCGATATATAAAAATCCTTTTCCCATTTGTAGAGAAAATATGAAATCATAATCATACTAAAAATATTAAAGACAAATAAAAATAAATTGCAGTAATAAATAATATAAATAAATAAACATAGTCTAACCTAATATATCAATTAAATAACCACTAACACTCGCTTAGTAATAAAGGTAAAATAAATAAGTTACAAAAAAAAAGGGTCGGTAGAAATCCTCCAAGGAAAATAAATGTAAAATAAATAAGTTTGGACAACCCCTAACAAAATAAAATAAAAAAGGGCAAAAACATATATAGACCCAACTACCTAGAATATACGGAAAGAGACTTTTGAATGTAAAATCGACCGAACCAGCCCCGATCCAATGCAAAAAAACCTGACAGATAGAATGGGAAAGCTAAAAAAACAAAAAAACCGATAGTTCCTCATTAGTTTAAAAAAAAAAAATTTGTTTTGTATTAGGAAAAGAGAAGAGGGTTAGGAATAATACAAAAAAGATGGAATATGATATAAAATGCGATTGCGTCAGGGTGTGTATCCTCAGTCATCATAATCGGACTCTTCCAGATGACATCTTCTGGTAGGCGAGGGGTGAAAATAAGTGCCCGTAAAAGGTTCGTAAATGGGGAAGAAAAGATTTAGTGGCAGCAGGCACATAACTCATGCTCCCCGGTAACAACTAGGACACAGCCTAAAAACAAAGAAAACAATTTTTCTTAAAAAAATGCATGATCAAACAGAAAACAAAAAGGGGGGCGCGAACTCACAATGAGGAACTAAAGTTTGCCCCCCGTGTGGATACAACGGCAGAAACACGCGGTGGTAGTATCAATCAACCGCATCTGAGATGCGATCGGGCGGAAACCCCTCCGACGAGGCTCCAGACGCAAGGGGCCTCTCCAGCCAGACGTTAATCGCAAAACATATACTCAATAGATCATCACGGTAAGCCCCGAAGGGCAGCGAAAACCCTCGTGAGCAAATGCGTCCACTAGCAACATCGCTTAAGTGAAGCACGATATTAAAAAATCGTTTCTTCCTTGTAAGTACGAAATTCTCGGACCGGATAAAAATCTAATATCCACAGATGGGGAAATTCAAACGGTAAGTGGTCTGTATCAAAATCTTTTTATCATCGCCTTGCCCTGAGAGATACTCCTCTTCCAATAATAACGCTTTTTTTTCGTAGGGGGAAGGCATGTTGTATATACAAATCATTGTGTATACAACATGATAAAACAAAAGAAATAAAATTTGAATTTCCATCAGTTAACCATGCCTAAAAACATGGTTGGCTTAGCTCTTGCACAGTTGAAGAAAGTTGCATCAGCAATTGCTTCAGCTACGCGCAACATTCGGAACGAACAAAATCCTTTCTAAAATCAAAGGAAAACAAAAAAAAATAAGTCGTGTCAATAAAATAAAGCCCCACGACAAATCTTACCTTCAGTTAGATTTGTCAAAAACAAATTATGTATGTGCGTATACACATACATATTGGGCAAATAACTTTTACTCGGTCAAGTTTGAAACGATCAGGTTTTCACCGGAAAAGCTATTACCAGCAAATTGTCGTGAGCTGTATACATTGTGGGTGCAACGAAGTATGCACCAAAGGCAAGACCATGGCTTTAGATATTTATGAAAATATCAAATTACACTTCAAGCCATCGTCGATCGAGATAATTCTGGCCATATTAAAACATGTCCAGCGAAAATAATTTTCTCAGAATAGGAATACCAATTAAGCATTTTCCTATCCTGAACTAGAAGATTTGAGAATTAAAATGATCAAGTCTAAAAGAGTCGGTTTTAAGATTTTGTTTCGAAGAGGTGGCAAAGGTTAGTAACGGGTCGATCGGGATAAGGTATAAAAAACGGAATATTTTAAAAAAACACAAGTGCAGGAATAGTTCAAGTGGAATAAAAGAAGAAGTTGTTTTACAGTTTGGATGTAACAATATAAGGAGCCTTTCTGGGTGATCAAAAGTAGGCTCAAGCCTGATAGGCGGTGATTTCACACCTTCTTTTGCGAGCTTGTCCGCATCTTTTTGACTTTAATGTTTTCATGAATATTCTCATGTTAAAAAGGTATGCGCGAGGATATGGTGGGGAAGGGTTCAGAGCTTCCAAAGAAGCTGTCTTGCATTTCTTTTTGATCGCACCTATTTCCCACTGGGTGGAATCACCCTACCGCCAGCATAACATCCAGTACGAATTTCCCACCATAATCAACCACTAGATCTCCGTACCAGCAATAAGCTTTACCCCTATTTTAGAAAAAAAAAAAAAAAATATAATAATAATAAATTGATCGTGACTAGAGGTGCGGTATTAGATACACGCGTAAGTCAGGTTTTTGTTTCAGAAAGCCATATAGTTAAAACGTTCGTATGTATGCCTAGCTCAATACATGCACATCTAAATTCTACACTTGCAGTTAACGATCTGTACACATTTTCCAGATTAAAATCTGTTTACCACACTTCGTGAATCTTGGAGGAAATAATTCTGATTACGCGATTTTATGCTTTAGATGTGAACTCTTACTTCGCTGCCATACCGCTCATGTATTTATTTGAAAAGTTGCAAAGCAGAAGTTACTCTGGAAGGTTTTGTTCTTTATAATAATTTCGTAAGCTACAATTAAACATCTGAATCAGTCATTATCTGCTGGAAAAACATCTACACAGTATTTAATTTTAAAAAGACGACAAAAGAGGAACACCTACCTAACTTAAGTGGAAATTCATGGGAATCCTCCAAGCACCAAAAGTAATTGTGAATAATAAGAGTCACAGTCAATCCTTTATAGAGATGAATATAAATGTTCTCCTGTAATTCAGGATAATTTCCTAAGTAGGCTGGTTAGGTAGCTCTATGTGTGAAATGAAATAATAAAAAAAGAACTAAAAGGCATAAAAAGTGCAAAACGCAGCCATAACCTCTCATAAGATAAAATAAAATTTTTTCAATATACGCAACTACTTTATGTGAAATATATAAAAATAATTCCTTTGACATTTAAAATATGCTTCGACAAATAGGAAACCTTCTAGATTAGCCCATACACGGCAGTAAACATAATCTCCTTGCTTTCGTTGGAAAGTAAAGTAACCTTGAAATTTGCTCATGTATAGGCACTGGCTACAGTACAGCTATTCCAACAATTCACAAATCGAAACTAGAACAAGGTTAGTTGAAGACTCAGTTAGAATTAGAAGCACAATAAATTTCCGGAAACTTTTATGCTTAAAGAGATTAAAAAACATGCACAGTGACAATGGTTTTTGCCGAATTTAAATTTTCAGGAATGCAGCTTTTTCCTGTGACCCTGAGTGCAATAAAAAGGAACAAAAAACTAATAAATCATCGTCGAAGTTTTGTAGGAAAATCCCTGAAGACTTCTACGTTCGATTTTTCTGTGATCATATTTCGTTTATGTACAGCCTCAGAAGCCTAGTTTATAGGGGGCTCCCTGGATTTTTAAAATATTTTGATTTATTGCCGTGATTTATATACATATCATGAAAAATATCTGGATATGTGCGCATTTTTATTAATGTGGCTTACATTATGGGTTAAGCTGCTCGACCTAAAAGTTGTTTTTTTTTTTTTTACTTTTTTATTTGTTCGTTATTTTTCTGGGTTTTTTAGTGCACTTCTAAAGGAAGTGTGCTACCCTTTTAAAGAAAAATCGATCCTTGTTGAAGTATACTTTGGACACTTAATAGTCTGAGAGAAACTAGGTCGCAATATATATTATACTGCTCATTCAGATGGAGATATTATGTTTACTGGGTGGGGAGAGAGAAAAATAGTTGAAAAAATCAGATTGTGTGAAGGATAAGTGCATAACTTAATTGATTTTAAAACACTTCCTTTACAATCACTCAGTTAGCATTGAAAATATATAAAACTTTTGGCGGCTGCGGTAGTCTAATCTTTTGGGGTTTGAGCTAGGGAGATAAAAGAAAATTGAGGCATTTATAAAAATCTGGAACAGATAGCCTTAAAATTTATACTATTGTAATAATAAAGAAAAGAAAACAAAAAACCACGTGGAATTTATGAAGAATGTTTATAGAATTGGGACATAAAAACTACGCCGAAAATGGGTTGGAATTACGAATATCAACATCATACGGATTGTCTGCATATGTTAACCGCACATGGAAAAGTCACTTGAACTTTACGTGGAATAGTTACGTGAATGTTACGTGGAATTGTTACGCGACCTTTACGTGGAATAGTTAAATGAACTTCTTGTGGAATGTTATGAAAAAAAAAGATATATTTTATATACATACGTAAAGAAGAGCATTTGATTTCAAAACTTAAAAACATTCGTAAATTTAGTGAAATTATTGTACATACAAAAAACTAATACAAATGAATTTATGGCGTTTACGTCTGTGGAGTTTTTACGCATAAGTAAAGACAAATAATACTTTAATTTCATAGTCTAAACGCTAAACTGTCGTTCTCTCTATAGACATACATATACTGGCAAGTAGAAAGCATGGTTAGTTTTACACGTAAATTGCAATTTGTACTTACTGAAAATATTTTATATTAAATAAAAAATATTACAAAATTGCAGGTACCTACTGTCAATTCTGAAGATATGAGAGACAGAAATTTTAAAAATTATTGGTCATAGTTTCTCTAATTTCACCGCCAATAATTTAAAATTGTTTGGTTTAGAAAAATCATCTTTCACCTTATACAAAGCAAGATATGCAAAACTACCTATACGGGTGATTCATAAAGAAGGGTTCCAATACTTCCTTGTACACGCGAAAATATTTTAGCAGTAAAAAAAGGTGTGTAGGAGGGGCTTTACGGAAAAATTACTCATCGTCAACTTTGATCACAACACTGTATAGAATCGATTTGCATATGTTGGAACACTTCTTTACGAATCATCCTGTATAATAATAAAAATCTATGAAAAATTCAGTGTAATGAAAAGTATTCCAACTATTGCAACCCTTTTAGCAGCGTCAAGTAAATTGAAATTGAGAGAATTTCGGACTTCATAAAATATTGTCCTCTCTCGTTCTTTTCTTTGTTTTCTTGAGATTTCTGATTGTTTCTAATATTTTAACCAATTTTTCTTTAATACAAAGCGGCTAATTTGTCTTTCCTTCTTTCTACATTTAGATATTCCCTCGTTGGTAGAATTGCAGGCTACGATATGATTGCGACTTGGAGCTCTCATTGCTTTTTTTTCTAGCTGGATCTATGCTACATGACTTTGCTGAGAGACGACCATATTGAAAATTTAAAAAATAGGTAACATGTAGCCATTATCAGATACAATTGTAGCATTGGTGTACTTCAGATTTACGTTATATCCAATCATTGCTTCCTCTATTACTCTATCATTCTGATCTCCAATAATTTATCTAGTTGTATTTAAAAATCTAAATGAATTTGCTGATAAACGAACATATGAGCCGTTTTCAGTTATTATATAAGTTCATCTAAATCTGTATCTGGGAATACTATGAAAATAGTTGCGGCTTAGGCTTCCCCTCTACTGATTCCTAAATTTTCGAAACGTTTTCATAGGGTATACCCCAAACCAAGTGATGACAAACCTTATAGCTTGCTGTGTCAAAATTTTGGAAAAACCTAGCTTAATTCGGGAGCCGTGTCACATCTAAGAATATCCATAATTTTGTGCACTTTTAGTAAAACGAAGGGTTACATTGTTTATATATTTATTATTAAAAAAGCAAAAACATTAAATCCTTACATTAGTGACATATTTGTTGCAGAGATGCATTTGATAAATCTTCAATTCCAGGTTGGTATTTCGTGCATTTCAAACCCATGCAGATGCTACTATCTTAGTCTGTCAATCAGTCAATTTTATTGGTTTTCATTTCTGACCTGTCAAGTTCCACTGGAATCAATTCTGGGCCCAATCTTCTTTACTTTTATATAAATGAATTTGCAAGAATTTCACGTTTGATATAGACGGTAACTCGAACTTACTTCAGGCTTATGTAATCGGTTGAGGGCATGGTATTCATTTGTAGTCGCAAATAATATTCTCCCGATGCTTTGTCCACCTCCTTAAAAGCTGATAAATATACATTATCAACTGGATCATTTTTCGAGATTGCATCCCAAAGGATAGAGCCAAGAGAATAGACTTATTTCGAGATTTGGTTCTATTTTATTAGACGAGAGGTGTATACTTGTCTACTATTGCTTGTATGTTAGTAAAGCTTTACAACCATCGCAGTTTAAGAATATTTTACTCTGACGTCTCAAAGTTTGATTCATGCCGAATGGTGGTTTTCATCAGTCGATCTTAGAAACAAAGAAGTATTAGCTTGATGCACCCTGGTACCAAAAAAATCAGTGTGCCCAAAATTACTTTCGGTTTGTTGATTTAATAAAGCAAAACAATACAAGACTAACTTGGACTCAAAAGTTCAACTCTTTTCAACGCATATGTACACAGGTACTTACGTATTAATGTTAAAGTTCCATTTAGTAAACAGCAAAAACGTAACCAACCCGGGTAGACATATCATGATGAGCTCATAAATGAGCTCCTCATTAGCAATCAGATTAACGTACTGATGAAATTTATTCGCGTTTGAATCAAAGCCGGGAAAAAAATCATATATTTACTAATTCGCAGATAGTGTGCATGAGATATTGCATCTCTTTCACTTATTTCGAAGTGTATACTTTGCTTCCCTTTTGTGCATTTTACAATATTAGATGAGCACTTCGATGAGTACATAATGAGCATCACGAAGGGCTTATTAATGAGTACGTCAGTGAGGGTCACGATGAGCTTATTAATGAGCAGGTCAATCAGTGTCACGATGAGTTTATTAATGAGCACATCAATGGATGTCATGATGAATTCATAAATGATAATCTGCATTCATGACTGATTTCATATATTTTTCCGAATACAACTTCCGCTGATGCGTAAGGATTTGTGCACAACGTCTTGTTCAGCATACGGGCGGCAATCATTCCGCGGAAACAAGTCAAAGAATAACCGGACAAGTGCGAGTCGGACTCACGCACGAAGGGTTCTGTACCATCGTACAAAATTTAACACTATGTAATTTTTATTATATTTTTCAAATTACAGTAGGCGCCATATGAAAAAATAATGCTGTCATTTGAAAAAATAATGCTGTCATTTGCAAAAATAAAAATAATGCTGTAATTTGAAAAAAAAAAATGCCTACTTATGATAATAATAATGAATGAGAATAAAACGAGGAAAAAAACGCCGAAAAATCACGTTTCTTGTATGGGGGCCCCCTTTAATTTTTAATTTTATTTTATTTTTATTATTTGTTGTTATAGCGGCAATAAAAATACACACTCTGTGAAAATTTTCAACGTTAATGAGATACAGAGTTTTGATTGCTATCTTTAGCAATCGGAAAAAAAATATATATTTATAAAATCGAAATAAAAGTTGCTAAATAAAAACACTCCGTAATTTTTTGATCTTTAAATTTATTTTGTCGAATTACTACGAATCGAATATAAAAATACGATCAATAATCCTACTTAGAATTTACTTTATTTTATTATCATTTACTTTATTTTACTATCCGAAAACGAGGTAACTTTACCGGGCGAGTTGGAAATACGAACTGCAATTTTTAGGTTTAATTTTTATCAGCACCGTTCATGAACGGAAACTAAAAAGTCTTGAGTCGACAAAAAAAGGTCTCGCGGCAAGCAGTAATATTACACGTGAGACCAGGTATGTAGGTTCTTGACTTTAAGAGTTTGCTGAGTTTGTTTTTAGTAAAATTATTTCTACATACGAATTGACTTTAACTGTGGGAATGAAAATGGAAATGAGTTTACGTAATGGATGACGGTGCATCTTTGTTAGGGTTCAAAGCCTTTATATTATTGGCTGATTAGGATATGATATTGTAACAATACAGCCCAGATAATATTAATATCGAGAATAACAAGAGGAAAAAACCACGTTTCTTGTATGGGGGCCCTTTAATTTTTAAATTTATTTAGTTTTTTATATTTGTTGTTATATCGCCAATAGAAGTACACAGTCTGTGAAAATTTCAACTGTCTACCTATCACGGTTCATGAGATACAACCTGGTGACTGACGGACAGCGAAGGCTTAGTAATAGGGTTCCCGTTGTTACCCTTTGGGTACGGAACCCTAAAAATTAATTTAAAAGTTTAAATAAATAAATCACAAAAATCATTTGAAATTTTCCTAGTAGAAATGTCATCTGACCAGGTAATGACAATAATAAATATTTATTTATTGCTGGTTAAGTATATTGAGAGCAGTTTCAAGCTATGCAATAGGCCCTCCGATGAGATTTAATGAATGCTCATCAGGAGACTAATCGGGGCTTACTTTTCTATATGTTTCTTTAGAATTGCAAACACCATTATACTTTTCAGTCAAACTAGTATAGTATATTACGTAATAAGTGCCCCTTGCTGGCAGGAGACAAGGTTAAACTGTGAGCAATTTCTACTCATGAAGTTTACCTTTATTTCTGTGTGTGTGTGTCTGTGTATGTATGTGTGTGTATGCATACTTTTATGATAACTATGCTCTTCTAAACCTATATACAACAAAGCAAAAGGAATTAAATTAAGCCTAGGAGCAATTACAAAACTTCCTTTATGGAACGTAGTTTTACAGACCATCATTAAGGATAAAAGCTTACTTTGCATTGGCAAATGGCGCCTTTTAATGCTTATGTGATACCTCATTTACCTTAGTGCTCTGCAGAACAATCGAAAGGAATGCCGCTACTTAATTTCCATGAATTGCTTAACTGGAAATGGTGCAAATATTCACGACAATTAATAAATGAATGAAAATCACTCTCCGTACAAGGATTAATTTTGCAATTAAATTTTAATTTTAGATTGAAGTTGCCAGGGTGACATTCTCTCAGCCGTAACTTGTCATTATTAAAATGGCTAAATTGTAGTGATAGTGCGATAGTGATTTAAGACTGCCATAATTTCGGAGTTTAAAAATAAATTATATAGCCCTTGGCGCGTGTGGGAGTATTAACTATTCATTCTCTTAACCCTTTCACTAACGACGTACACTAGATTCTACATGAGTTATTAGCTCACAACCTATGCAGGTCATACTGTAATTAGCCGATATTTTTTTAAATTACGTGTTTTCAGTCACTAAAGGAACAAATTATTTTTCTTCAAGAATTGGTTTCAGAATATCATTGAAAATAGGTTAAGAGCTAATAACCCATTAACGGCTACAGGTAGCACATAAAGAAGAGAGTCTATAGTTTACAGCTTTTATATAAAAAAAAGAGTTATGTTAATAACTTTATAAAAAAAAATGGTAAGAAAATTCGAAATTTTTAGTTTAGACCCCAATAACTCCTAAGAAGAGACGCGTGCGGTTGAGCAGTCGTTGGAAAGGCCATGAAGCTCTGCATACAATGAGCTCTTAACTGTGATCGTACGTCCTGCTGCACTTTCTAATATACAGGGTGTTTTGTGAAAAACTCATTTTTTAAGGTGAGGAAACCACTACTACCTCCTGCTGTATTGACCACCTTGGAGGAAATACCCTGTATATACGGCTAGTTGTCAAATACAAACATTGAATTACGAACTTGGTAATATTCTGTAGATCAGCTGAGAATTCGCACACATTTCAGTGAGGAGAATACGGATGGTCTGCTATTGCCTAGAAAAGGTGTTGATATACACACAAGTCTCAGTGAAGAGAATACGGGTGGTCTCGTATTCTCTAGAATAGGCATGGACGTACGTACACAGACGTCGCCGAGAACAGAACACGGGCAGCCTCGTATTCCCTAGAATATCCCAGAATATCATATTAATTTAAATAGATACGGATTACCACGCATTCACTAGAATAGACGTGGATGTACACACGCCTCGGAGAATAGAATACGAATGCTCTCGTGTTCATGGGAATGTAGGTGGATGTTCACACGTCTCAACATGTAGAATACGGATGGTCTCGCCTTCAGTAGAACAATCTAGTTAAGTGGATGGTCTCTCCTAGCTCGACTGGCGGTTGGTTGAGAAGATGTTTACTCCTAACTACAATTTGATCTTGTAAGCTATTACACTACGAAATCCCGATCGGTCAGCCCGTCGAAATCAACTGATTTCCATGGGCTGCCTACTTGCTTTTTTTATAGCACAGGTTGTCGCCGGGAACCGATAAAAACTCGCACTATCTGCCACCGGCAGGTGATAGAAACCAGTGCGCCTGACTGGTTCATGCCAGTTTGCATTCTATGAGTGTCTTATCACTGGAAAAAAGTATGTATGTGCATGGCTCTGTACATGAATATATAGACGAATTGTTTACTTAAGTGCTGGCCTTCTATATGCATTGTATTGAGTGGTTTGTAATGAAGGCCACATGTAGTGGAGGTAAAAATTTACTTCGTTTCACCCTAATTACCATTAAAATCACCACAACTGTGTTTTTATCTATAACCTCCTTAGCCCCACCTATATGACTGTACTAAATATGAGATCTGTCGAAATTGTTTTCTCGCACCTGAAAACTTTAGCTTCATCTCATTTTATAACAACTAACTCCAACTCTTTCTTCTATTGTAATGTAAATATTTTTTTTTTAAAAATTTGTGGTCTAACTAAATTGCTTTCTCATACTTGAAAGCAGTAGATTCGCCTCATTTAAATAAAATTTGGTTTACCCTATAATTACTGCCAAAATTAGCACTAAATGCGTTTTCCATTTACACACTAAGCACCCCTGAATGATTTTTTTCCGAAGACAAAATCTACCCAAGTCTGGTCTTTACATCCGAAAATGGTTGACTCAGCCATTGCCGTCTTTATGTTCCAGGCCGTGACATCGAATTCTTTGAATGTATTAGAGTGGTACGATTTCGTACTTCTTTTACCATTTGTTCTTATGGAAAAATGCATTACTTTCAACTTCAACCTTCTGCATAATGTAAATAAGCCTCCGTACTAAAAGTTTTATTCAGGAATTTTGTTATTTAATTCCTTGTGCATTTACCAGTATATAAATCCAAGTACTTTCTTTAAGAAAATTCTTTATATTTTATTACTCAAACATAACACTACACATAAAAATGAGAAAATGCGTTCAATTCTGTTGCCTTCATACCAACTTTCATTTCTCTATGGGTTTTCTCACAGAGAAATGAAAGCTCACTTCAAAGTGGGAGCAAATAGTTCTTAAATCAGATCTACTTTGGTTTGAAACTGATTTTCTTTTGAAAATGTATTAAAATCTAAAGTATAAATTATACAGTCATAAAGACAACAAAATTTCCTATAAAATAGGCTAATATTTGAATTACCTTTGAATTATAATTTAAAAGTTATGAAGAGTTAAACACAGAAAATCGTTGCCGTCCGTTCGATTCACAGTGCAGTGAGCATGCGCAGCTTGTGAAATATGAGGAGAATGTGTAGCTCTGCCGATTCATTAATTAAAAAATACTTTGAGTCATGTTTCAAATGAAAAAACTGAATTATGTGATATGGAATGTGGGAAATATTTTTAAATTGATAGAAGCATCATGGGATAATATATAAAAATGGTTAACATTGTCTTTTTGTCTTTATTATACTTAAGAAGTTACTGTGTGTTAAACATTGAAAGACTTATTTTTTTCATATAACTCAATAGGCAAGCTCAAAGCTCTGATTGCTTTCCAGTGTGATTTGTGGTATGAAGGCAACAGAATTGAACGCATTTTCTCATTTTTATGTGTAGTGTTATGTTTGAGGAATAAAATATAAAGAATTTTCTTAAAGAAAGTACTTGGATTTATATACTGGTAAATGCACAAGGAATTAAATAACAAAATTCCTGAATAAAACTTTTAGTACGGAGGCTTATTTACATTGTGCAGAAGGTTGAAGTTGAAAGTAATGCATTTTTCCATAAGAGCAAATGCTAAGAGAAGTACGAAATCGTACCACTCTAATACTTTTGCAAGTAGCAAAATCGTTTTGTGTCATGGCCTGGAACATAAAGACGGCAATGACTCAGCCCATTTAAAAAAACAACTATTATTACGGCCAACTCCTTATTAACATTTAAATACCTTCGAATTCAATTCTTCCAATTATTCTCTAAGTACATCTCCACACCCCCCACAAATGAGTTTTCCCAAAGGCGATACTTCCCTACTAAATTGCTTACTAAAATCACTACAATTTCTGAAATGAAACCTAGGGCAGTATTCACTCAACAAATTTATAGAACTAATATTGTGAGATTGGAGCGGCATACAAATATGCACGTGATATGTCACCTCTTCGCTCTAAAACAAAACCAAAACACCAAACAATTTAAAACTATATAACATTATAACCAAAGATCTGTAAGGTTGTTCAAGGCTATCAAATGATGGCTCTCCCTAAGATCAACAATTTCAAACCTTTTACACACACCTAAACATAATCTTACGGACTAATCTCATCAAGTTCAACTTTTAGCCAAATAAACAATTGGTTGATTTCCTCGGTCATGTGGTAGAGAAACATCCGAAAATACTGGCAAGAATTTATTATTTATAACCGGAACTTGGTTCTTTCTACTTTCAATTCTTTCTCATATAAATGAAAGTTTCTAAGGTGAAGAGAACACACATGATAAGATCGTTTTAGGGTGGGGCGCGGGGGGGGTTGGAGGAAGAAGCGTGTTCTCGTTTTTATATCTATAAATCACAGCGAAAGTCGGATCTTTATAAAATATTAATGTCACGACGAGAAGTGGTAGCATGTTAAATAAATTAAGCGGACAAACACACTTAAAGATTGTTGTTAGCTGGAATTTCCATCATACATACATTATACATATGTACATACCTACTACCGCTCTCGAAGAAGAACTACAATACATTTGAAGTTAATCAATACGAAACAGGAAAACAATAAATATTTTACCATCGATTCCCGATCCCGGCCATATCTTTTTGCAGAGGGGACAATAAACATTTAGCCGATTTCAAGCGGATATTTACACAGAACACACACACAAACCGACATTTTACCTACATTCTTTTTCCAAGGGTTATACGCGTGCCATTAAAATGCCATATTAATGCTCCGGAGTCTGGAGGTGTGTAAGAGATATCCCTTTGGGAGGAATTGGATGAAGCGGCAGGCATTTTATCCCCAGTAGCACTAACAGCCTCAACCACTTACCCCCATT
This sequence comes from Dioctria rufipes, assembly GCA_963924295.1. Taxonomy (NCBI): domain Eukaryota; kingdom Metazoa; phylum Arthropoda; class Insecta; order Diptera; family Asilidae; genus Dioctria; species Dioctria rufipes. The sequence continues at coordinate 87,803,342 of OZ002744.1, forward strand.
TGGGGTTGTATATTGCGTGGGAATTGCATTACTCAGTGTGTTTTTATTAAAGGAAATATATACAAAATGGAATCAATCAGACACAAATAGGTATGCGCCTCTGATTTTCTTTTCGTCCTGGAATTAGGCTCTTTTTCCTGGTATCGTATCGTTTCGAGAAGACTTCCTATTTGAGGTAAATCAAATCGAACATCTTTTATTTATAACGAAGACTTCAGTGCCTGTGTCATCCATTGAGAAGAATCCGGTTTGTGATGGTCGGTGGGGAGGCGGATGAAGAAGGAAATAATAGTATATTCCTCAAGCTTTACGGTGTGCTCCGGTGTACAAATGTTTCTCTCGACTGATACACTCTTGTGGATTGGAGAACAAATTTCCACAAAAATAAGAAAAACATTATTCGACGATAACAACAGTGAAAATAAATCTGTCTTAAAGAATCGCTCTTCCTCTCTCTCTCTCTCCTTCACACCCTTTGCTTTCGAGGACATCTGTAGACTGTCTACGGATTTTTTATAGCTTCAAAACTTTGCTAATGGTGAAAGACAAGACATATGTATTCATTTTGCAGCTTTGTTTTTATTGCTGTCAGTGTTAAGAATTTTTGAGATAATGACAGAAGTTTTCAGAAGTTTTGATTTTCGCGAAATTTTATTTTAACATTTAGAGAGAAAAAACGAAAAATCTGAATTCGTATTATTTTTCTTAAATTGGACTTTATATTGGTAACAGCTACTTACAGTCTTCTATAGATCAAAAATCTTTCTTGCAATATACGTAGGTAAATATTTGCTTTATTATTTTTATGCTCATAAAGCGGGCATTATCACACACGGACCCGTTTCCCAATTTGCTCTATATACGAGTTGTATTCACAAAGTCCGTGCATTGATTTTCTTTTTCAGCCGAATTGACAACATTGTTAGTGTAATTTGAATTTGGAGAACGTGTAGTGGAGACCAGGGCCAATCTTTAGTAAAAGTTTTACTTCGAATGGGCGGACACGCAATTTATTGGGTTCCTTTTTGTACCAGTTTTTACGCATGGCATCGATAATTTTTAAAAATTGACCGTCATCTATTGAAAGAACACAGAAGAAATATGAAGTTTTTAGTCAAAATTGAAAATAACGGTCCACAATTTATGAAATGTTGTATGTCGTGTATCAGACATTTGCTTTAAAGAAAAGTTTTATTTAGGGATGCGTGAGTACGTAGAAAGCCAAATCCTCCAAAATCAAGACAATGATCATTATTTTTTTTATATTCCTGGATTGGTACATTATGACTTTGTTCCAGCAGGTCGCATTGTTAATGGTGCTTTGTGCGTGGTAATTCTTAGAGCTTGTACGTGATCGGGTACTTTGTGACATACGGTCGTGTACGGTACATGTACGGGCATAGTTGTGGGTTGGAAATTGTTGAATATTACAACAAAAGAATGTATTCTAGCCCATATTATGTGCGAGTTTGTCGGATAAAACAGCATCCCATTCGTGGATCACCCTGCCTATTTGTAGGATTTAGCTAAGTGTGATTTTTTTATTTCATAAGATCACATTGGTCATGCAGGGAGAACATTTTGTGGATATTTACGATATTAACACCGATTCTGCGTTCAATTTTGACAATACCGCTAACCGTGATTTTACCATCTTCATAAGTAAGCTTTGAGAGATTTCAGTTTGGGGAGGGGGATTAACTTCTATAGAACACCCTGTTTTGACCTTGATCTGTCACTCTTCTACCTAAGTTTACTTCACAAAGAAATAAAAGCAATTATTAACTTGAAAAGAATATTGCAGTACCATTCACTGCTGCCTTAAATTATAGATGATAAAATCATCAAATGATGGTAGAGCAGATGATATTAAAAGTTATGTTGATTTTTGCATTTCCGTCTGTCCGTCCATCCGTCTCCTCGATAACTCGAGAGCGCGTTAATTAGAGAGCTGAAATTTTGCACAAGTGGGCTTTTAAAAAACCAATTAAATTTAAGATCTAAAATGGGACAAATCGGGTAAATCCTTCGTGGGCACACCGCCTGAGGACAGATCGACGTAGCGAGCTGAAAATTTGTACACGTCGTACTCATAAAAATAGTAAATACAATTTCTAAAATGGATGAACTCGTGCTACCTTTTCTAGATGTTTGTATATAAAATTTTTGGTATTTTAACTATACTGTAAAAACGATCAGTCCAAGAAATTTTTATTGTACCGAGATTTATTCAGAATACAAACTCGTATGAAATAGTTATTATGTAGTTAGTTTTTTATTGCCCGACTAACCGGGCTTTCAACTAAGATATCATAAGAATTGGTCTCATACAAATTGTAGTTCTTTCATTTCTCTTTTCTATAATTTTAAGCAATGCTCACAAAAGCTACCCTATGGTGCAAGTCAAAGCATACCCCGAAGGAGATAAGGAAAGTATTAGGGGAAACTGGGAATGCTGGTCTCAGACTGTTCGAATGTAGTCTCATCTGATTTGTTCAGCTTATCTAGGACAAAGAAAAAAAATTATATTTCTCACTTACATATTTTCTGATGATTCCGAAACATGCAACTCCTTTTAACTTTCCTTACCATATGTACGTACTTCGAACATATATCAATCTTAACAAGTAAAAAAGCTAGAAGTGGTCTAAGATCAATGCCTATGATAACCTAGATGAATGCCCGTACAGAATTTCGTATGGTCACCGATCAAGTTTGATTTTTGAAGTAGTTTTTCGCATATATTTCTAGAATGGTTCGTCGGAAAGAAAAAATGATCATAACCACTTTATAGGATTTCGTATTCCGAAGAAATTTTTAGTATAATAAAGATGTCTAGAACTGATCATTTTCAGAGTGCGTTGCCCGATTTAGTCCAATTTAGAAATTTTATTTGTTATTACTATAAAAACACCACGTACCTAATTTCATCTCTCTATGTCGATGTTTTCTCCGACAGTGTCCAAATATGTAGTGGCAAACGACATTTTTTTATAACAACTCCACGAAGAGGTTGCCCGATTTGTCTCATTTTCGAACTTAATTTTCCTTTTTTCACAGCCTGTGTACAAAATCCCAGCTTTCTAAGTGAACGAGTACTGGAGTTATCATGCGCACAGTCGGACTGACGGACGGACAGACGGACGGACATGCAAAAATCAAAATAACTTTTAATATTATGCGTTATAAACGGAATGAAAAATTTAGTGAACCCTATAGATTTCATCTAGGATATAAGAATGAATACAGTTTTTATCTGACCAACAAACTACATCCACTCTCTTCACTCATAACTCTTAATTTCACTGCAATCATAGGTAAAGCCTTTTTTAATATTTCGTGGGATTTGTGTAGAAAAATTATGAAAGTGTTGGGCAATGATATGAATTTGTTCTGATTTTTGTACTCCGAAAATTTAACAATCGTGCGGATTTTACGAATAATTCCCAAGGTCTTCTTTCATTAATCTGTCATTATATTGAAGCCTTACACTATCATTAAAAATTACAGTATTTTCAGTACCTCTCAATTCATCGAGCCAGAAGTTCATTTATCTTTAAGTTTAGAGCCTAGTTCTATTTTCATATAAATGTTTAACACTTTGTCTGAAGCTATATTTGATGAATTCCACAATTTCAAAGGTAAAAATGAAGCTCCGAAGAAGCTCCCCCAAGAAACAATTTTTTTTATATAGTAGTAGCCGTAAGGTTTCCATTACCAAATTATTTAACTTGAGTTATGTAGACTAGTGTTCGAAACCTCTTTGTAACCACTATAAACCCCTTATAGGTAACTTTATATTACTATAAGTTTTATAAAGTGAATAATAAAAATATTCTGGTTACCTTAATATAACTTCTTCTATAACTCATGGTGTCTAGATTAATTTATTTTGATCATAGCAGTGGTTGCAGGCATATTTCGGTTACCTTTATAAACTTTGTTTATAATGGTGATTATAACTTTTCCACAAAGCTTGGAACTTTCTTAAACTGATTACTTTTAGTGATTGAATCGTTAGGGAAATTACTTTTCGTTACCGCTATAAAACATTATAATGCAAATATTTACGCAACCTATCTTGACATAGAATTTCGATATTTTTTTGTATTGCATTTTTATAATGTAAGGTATAATATTTTTACATCTTAGAACTACAATTTTTCAGCATGTACGTGCTGCAATTAAAATTTTACTGTCAATATCATCATAGGTACTTCTAAAAAGTACAGATTGCTCCAAAAATAAGCAGTATTTAATAATTTTAATTAAATATTTCAAAATTTAAAATTTTCACTTAGATGATATTAATTCATAAAAGTAACATTATCATAACATAATTTAGAAATGTTATATACATAAAATGATGTATTTTCTTCATATAAAAATAAAACTGAAAATATATCTGCAGTTTAAAAAATTGGCTTCACCGACATTTTCTTTTTAATCTGCAATGCATGATGCAAAATGGCGGCTTGTACTTAAATGAACAAATTACTCTTTAGTGAAAAAAGCAGACGTTAGTGTTGTGTTAAGTAATTAAAAACAGTTTTATAATGCCTCCATTCGACACTAAAAGTAATTTGTTTTTATAACGATCACCGTAATTACGAAAGGGCCACCAAAAATTTTATGGTATTTTATAGTGGGTATATGTATTACCGAAAGTTCCCAGTTTTTATTAAAGTCACCTAAATTACTGGATGTTGTCGAGTTATATAAGGGTAATCACGGATACCGCAATAAACACTTATTACAAATTAATTATATAACGTGGTGCAGAAAACAATTATAAAACTTTAATGGTTATATAGACCGGTTATTGAAAAATTTCCATCACCAACTAATAAAACCTTTAGTAACTTACTTCCAAGATAACCATTAATAACCTTAAAACACTCTTATATAACTAAGTCACCAATTAGTAATATTATAAAACACTTATATAACCACTCAAATTCTTATATAACCAAGTAACCATTATATACCTCTTATAAAACTGTCCATCACCTCCAGTCACCAAAAATTGAAAAAAAAATTTTACTTGGGGCCTCTCTTTTTTAGTTCACTCAAAGTGAGCACAAAAAAATTCGCTGACACTATCACTATCCATCTTTAAATTACATAATACCTCTCCTAAAACTGGAACCGAACTGAAAAAGAAAGGCAGTAATGAAACGCGCTCCCTACACTGTCATTATTAATGACATTATCCACACTACATATCAGTAATGATGCCTAAATATCAGAAAATCCGGATTTAATCATTACTGCCTATCATTACAGTTTCTGTGAACCTTACACGATTATTATTAATGTCATTCCGATAAAGTTCTATGTAAAATTATTACTGAACGTGTAAGGTCCGCAATAGGATCAGAACTTTGAAAAATAAAAATTGAATGAAATTCCCTACAATGCAATGGAAACTAGCAACTGTTCGAAATTTGTTTGTATTAGCTTGCATTTCAATTTGTGAAATTGCTAAAATTGTTGGGAGTTAAAATTAAAACAACTTAACTTCACGACGACTCGAATATAACTCTATTTTTTTCTATGCTCTGTCATTCAATTACAATTATTTCTTTAGCAATAACTTATTTTTATTTCATAATGGTGTCATAATTACTTCTTGTTTTTCATTAAACCTTGCACAATCTAATCCCTACGCTTCTCAACATCACATTCGCAACAGTGCCTACCAAACTAAATAGATACTTAGTCTACAGACTTACCAAATATTCCTAACAATACATATAACACTATCCACTGCTAGTGTGTGCTCTTTTCTTGCACAGACTAACAATTATTAAAAGTATTACACTTGATTATTTCCTTAGAAAAACTAAATAAAAGCACGCACACTAATCATCAAACCCTCCCCTTATTCGTCAGTCTAATAGTTGCTGTACATTGTTTTTTTAAATATGACTACATCTTATAGAATTACTCTGCATCTGTCTGTTTGATTATTATTCGGTTTACATAGGCAAATTGAAATAAATTTCAGCATGCATGCTTAAATTTGGTCATTCAACTGCTCGTTGATGAAGTTCTGGTACGGAGCGCTGAATACACCAGCTCGGTATCACACTAGTGGCATTACAATCTCTTGCCGATCAGACCACAATATCTCTTTTAGCTCAAGAACTTTTCTGCCTAGATACGCTGCGAAGGTACAAAACCCATTGGCAGACAGGATGGAGTATCGATAAAATATATCCAGGATGAACATTAATGCGTGAATTGTCAAAAATCTGTGTAATGCTAGGCGCATACATTAGAAGTTTAACCATTACTACATAAAACTCGAATTTGTACTTCTTGAAATAATTACAATCTCTGTCCAATATATACTGAAGTGATCGCGATGTTGATGTTTTAGTTTTTAACGCTTGGCGGCCAAATATAAATAATTTCTGATTTTGTTAAATGTTTTTAACTTATTCCCGTATTACTTGAGTTGCACTCGAATTGATTTTTCGAAAATAATCAAACATGAATTGATTCTAGCGTGGTGGTGAATATATGAACATGCCAGTACGGATCCAATTTGGTGACTAGATTTTAAATGCCTATTAGTATGTATATGTAAGAAAATATATGGGGGGAGGGGTGCTTGAGTTGAGTCCAAAACTCATTCAATCTGACTGTTTCACATTTAACAGAGTTTTCCTGAATCAGCTATTCACAAATTCAAGATTATGACGTTTTTCTGAATTTATGCGAGGTTTACTTAAAGTTAAATATATTGTAAAGTATTATATAATCGTTTCCAATTAATTTAGATATAAAAATTTTTTAAATTTATTTATTATTCATTTTAAGTGAGAATAATTTTTGCTTTACGAAAGTAGATAGAAGCTCTCTGTATACCACGTTACCCCCAGGTGCCCACGTTTTTAATTTATCAAATGCACTTCTTACTTACCCCCATATATTTAGTGAAACTAACGATAAATGTGAACGGGAACAAAGCCTAGATTTTGGTTTAATTATAATTTCATCCACAATCAATTCGAGTAAATTGTCCGATGACTGTAGGAAATGGGGCTATAGAATTTTGCTTCTAATAAATTCTCTTCGAATCTGAACTATGCAATATTACCTCTCTCCACACTGTCCCGCAGCCATACACATGTACGAACGAATTGTTTTAATGGAATTAGCTTGTAAACTAATCTTTACATACAACTGTAGAAAGATGTGGTATATACGTATATGTGTGCGTTAATACCACATTATCCTCTGCCCCTATTGGAAAAATGCCAAATATGACATAATATAAAAGCGGGAGCTTTCAGTGCTTTCAGGTATTTAATTGTAACCTGTAGGAAATAAATCAATTCGACGTGGAGCCAAATCGTATTTCAAATAATTCTGAAACGTTTATGAGTAAATCTCTTTCGAAATAATGAACAGAGTTTCTAGTAGATATGAACATGTGTATGGGTAGATGTGTGACTGGGATTGTTTTATGCTTAGAAAAAAGAACAGGCTATGAGGAAGAAAAACTTGAGCATTTTTTTATGTAATAGAACCGCATCGGTGTGGCGCTTAGTCATGCAAATAGTAAACTACGATATTTTCAGAGCAGGTAAATAATTTACTGGTTGGAATTTAATTAAGTAGGTACTGAAGAAATTCAATAGAATAGATGCCATTATTTCGGAAAATTTTTAAATTATGTTTTAAAGTTATAATTATATAATTCTTTATAAGTTTTTTAATTTTAAGAATTTTCCTAGCGCCCATTTGTATGGCTGGATATGACTTAAGGCTAAAATGAGAATTGAATTGTATAATGACAATTCCAAACCAACAAACCGGCATTGGAAAATGTTAATTTTTTTGCAACAGGTCTTTATTTTTATAACAATTCCAGCCTGATTTTACTTAAAACACTATTATTTACTATCGGAAATTATTTCCTGCAAGCACAATGCCGGTGGTTTCTAATGCACAGAACAGCCCATTGCATCACTAAAATTCGAGACACCGGAGGCGCGATTATATAAAATCTATTCCACAAAACAAGACATCACAATAGTCTTGCACTCTTGTAAAGACGTGTTAATCACTCTTAATTAACTTTTTCCACAAAAAATCACTAAAATAACACCGGTTTTGTTTTCGTATATGTAATTAGAAATGTCAGACAAAGGAGACATATCGACCTGACGCAAAATAAGGGTAAGCCCTGTTGTCATTTCCCCGCGTGTCAACAAACAAATGCATATCACACCTACACGGCTTTTAAACAGCATAGCATATCTATTTTGCTTATAATCTAAGGATTTATCTTATATTTTTATTAAGAAATATGAAACCTTGCAATCTTGTAGATATGGGGATGCATGCTGTTAGGTAATTACACACATTCTGAAATTCTGAATTTTAAAACTAGATAAAAGGATTCAGTATAGAATTCAAAAATCAAAAGAATTGAAGCATTGCGAAAAGTTTCCTAAAACTATTTGACAACAAAAGTTCGCTGTGGATTGCGTGATTTTACTATTTCGTGCAGCCGACAGACGGAGCATGCTGCTTTTACATGTCAGGATTCAGGTTATTTTCATATTTTTCACAATTTATTCACATTAATTTCAAACTAAAAATTAAATACAGAAAAATTTTAACGAAAAATTCTAACCAAAAACTATTAAAAGCTGAGTGAAAAATTAACAAGACTGGGGTACTTTTTAACAAGGAAGCTAAAGGAAATCTCATATAAATTGTAATTATGTAATTGTAATACTTTGATACAAAAGACAGTTGATAAGCGTTTGCTGTTCCATCAAAAGGGTCATTGGTTCAAGTCTTACTTCGATTCGTTTCATTCCTGAGTTTATTTTCTAGTTTTCCTCTTTGACTATTACAACTTGTTCTCTCTCAGAAATATGAGCTACTACCTACGTAAGAAAAATAAAAGAAAATTATCCCGATCTCGTCTCTTCCACAGGAATCCTAATGTGTACTTTCATGTTAGTAAAGAAATATTTTTAAGGCTTTTACCGTGAGTCAGAGCGGTGTTCACAAAAAGGAGCATCTATAACCAAAGTGGTTCCATTAACACAATGCGCTTTTTCTAATAGGTGATTGATGGCAGCCCAATTATTAGGATATCTACTGTATTCTAATTGAATACGGGCTAATATAGGAGAAAAGTGGGTGGAAGAGGCTATGTGGTTGCCCTATGCTCCCAAGAAAAGTAAAGACAGAAAATAGGCAAAGAAGTCAGTTGAGTTAACTTTGAAGCATATTATCTTTCACAAATTCTTTTAAATTGATTCAGTTGGAATGATAGGTGTAAGGATTCCAAAATTCTGAAGCTGAAACATATTCATATAGACCAGACTAAAGAAAAATTACACGACTTACAATATAAACAAGTCATTAAAATCACTAGAATTAAATTTAAGAAAACCAAGCATTCTAGATGCCAAATACACATTAGCAGTATGCGTTGAGCTACCAAATTTATTTTCAAAAATGACCTCAAAGTCCTTAGTTATGTTTGGTCTATCAATTGATGTCCTGTATAAAGTGTGTTAAAATCCAAACGCATAATTAGCTTAACCTGGAATTTAAGAACGTCAACACAATTTCTCAATTTTTTCTAAACATAAATCAGTGAAATGAATATGTTTATTATGATAATCAAATTGAAATCCAAAGCAAAATGAATATTTCTTGTACAAAATTTAAATGCAATCCAAGAAAACATTTTTTTTTGTACTTCCTTAATATATCATGTTAAATCCGCTCGCCGTAATGAAGACTAAAGGCGATAACACAGTAAATTTGGTTTAATTTTCATTATGTAATGATAATCTTAATTACCCATTTTATCAATTTGATTATGTAGCAGTTTTTTTATTATCAATATGTAAACGATTAGCAATAAAGTATTCAATGATTTTTTAACCCGAAAGGTGAAAGTAAAAGTTCTGTTGTTTAGAATTGTTCATAGGTATTGTACCTGCGCATATTATCAACAAAGGCATAGTTTCGGTACTTAAGTCTAATCAACAACCTAAGCGCTGCAGAGCGTAAAACTCAGAGCAGATTATTTGTGCGGTAAATTCATCGCGGTATAAACAAAGTGTGTAACTAAAATATAAAAGCTCAAGAATGCGATAAGAAATTTAAATTTAACATTCATAAAACATACACCAATTACAATGCGCATACAAATCTGATTGAAGTGGTAAGCAGTCAGAAATATTTTTTACGCTATAGCAGATATCTGAGATTACTATATCGACATATAGCAGAGAATCTGTAAAAGAAAAAATCTTGATCACATCATTATTAAAAAAATAATAAATAAGAAAGGGCCCAGATGACACTCTTGTGGCGCATCAGATAAAGTTAAAGTCTGTATGAAGAGATCCACTTTAGTAAAGTTGAGTGAAATACAAAGGCCAAAAATTTGTTACAAGAAACGTTAAATTAATAATATACCTTAGCCAGGATGCTGTTAACTTAAACGCAATCGGTCAGGGTCAGGCGAAAGTTGAGCATTACCCCAAGATTTCCAACTCGCTCCAAGTAAGGCAGTGGACTATTATTGAAGATAACGGGGGGAGGGGGGGTTTAATGGATCCAAACTTCGCCTATGGATTATCATGTATTTTGATTTGTTTGTATTCAGAGCTAGATTATTTACCACACAGACCACTCATTGATAAGCTCCAGATTGATCTTGAGGACACAATCCTCGGATTAATCAACAGAGCAGCATAGAAAAATGTTAACATCACCTGCATATATATATATGTATGTTGGCGTTGCGTATCACATCTGGTAAGACTAAAATTATCCGAGGATAGAACCGTGTAGTACACCACGGGGCAGATATAAGAGGTCAGAGAGAAGGTTACTAGTTTTCACTTCGTGCGTTTGACTTGACAAAAACTAAGTTGCACGGTCAAACTAAGCCGTTTAGCAGCAGCACCAATGTCGAAATCCAGACTGCCATGTTGATAGTAAAGCATTACCCTCAATATAATTAGGCATTTGATAAGTCAACAGTTTTCCCAGAGCTTTCTCTAAGCAACAATGGAGTCTGATAGGTCGAAAATTGGACATACAGTTTGGGGAATTCTTTGTTGCGATGGCTATTACAGTAGCTCTTTTGCAATTTATTGGAAATTTAGAAGATGTTAAAGCTGCTTTAAAGATACGGTTCACAACGGGCAAAAGAATTCTTAGGAAGTGTCTCGGTATGTAATCCGGACCGCAAGCATTCGATTTAATTGAGAAAATAGCACGGTACACCTCTGCCGAATCCACGTATCGAAAGCTGAAACCATTATCTGATACCATTGTAGGAGGTTCACTCTCAATATCTGATGTCAGTGGTAATAATAATGTTGTGAGAGATGCGAAATGTTTGTTTAGTTCATTGGGATCAAGATCACAGCCGGGAGACCGTGCACCAAGAACACTAACTTGTTTTAGATTAAACCAAAATTTGTTAGCTGACAGTTGAGGATCAAGCTTAGCACTATAGTAATTACGCTTTGCAGTTGGTATTTTACTAGTTAATAAATTTCTAACACATTTGCATTTGAGTTCGATTGCACTGATTTTTAAATATTAGTATGTGCGAAAAAGAAATTTACGCTCGGCTATCAAATTTTCAATTTCCTCGGAGCACCAACAGATATTGTGCTTATATGTACGCTTAGAACGGAGTGGAGCATGTTAATCATGTAGATATTGAATGAAGTGACCAAATTTATCTACTTGATCGTGCCACGGATGCGAAGCACATTCAATCAACATTCCCTCTACTTGTACACGACAATAGATTTGAATTCCTTCAAAGTTCACATCCGTAGTGAAATCATACGTTAAGAACAATAACTCGAGGTCCATAAAGCCAGGTGGGCTCAGCTGGTTAGGAAAATTTATATCACCTTCATGAATAATAAGAGAAAGATCCAGCAGAGAAGGATTTGGCACACCACAAATGGTATGTATTCTATTAACTTGCTTGGAAGAAAACCGTTGGATAAAATTAGGGAAGTTCTCTGAAGGTGTAATACGCAGCAACAAATTGACATTGAAATCATCCCCAATAATTACTTTAATATATCTCTGGGTGATAGAAGCAATAGTTTCTTCAAATTCCAATTCCTTGTCTGTAGAAAAGCGGTAACAGGAGAGGGGAGCAGGAACTACCACACAATTGTCAGCAATAGACCTAACTTCAACGCACAGAAACTCAAAAGGGTGGCCGGACGGTGACTAATTGATCACATATTATTTCAAGTTAAGGCCACCATTCACTTACAGATTAAATTCAGTTTCTGACTGTAGCCCAAATATAGTTTCGGCCACCCACTAGTATCATAGCATATCTTAAGTTTGAAATATGGCAGACAGAAAACTTTAGATAAACTGATGATTAGCATACACCCACAGTTGGGTCTGCAGTCCATATTATATTGTAATTAGTTTGTTGACGTTTCTCGTGCAATTCGGTAAAAATTTTTAAAATGATTTTTTCAAAAAAGAAAATGTTTGTTCTAGTAATTATAATTATATTATCAGAAGTACCAGTCAAGAGTAAAAAAACGTTTTTGTGTGAAAGATTACTCGCTTCACAGTCAAAGTATCTCACATATGAGATTATTAATTTTTTTTCTTAACAAAATAAGTACTAGCTTTATAATGTTCTATTTATTCCTTATAACCTTTTTCTTTCAACTTTCTATCCGAATAAGACTCATGCTTTACTTTCCATGTTTCTTGTACACTTCAATGAATTCTGAAGTAAATGTGGTACTTCTATCCATGTTGACAACGATGAGAAACAACAAGTATTTGACGAAAATATCAAACTGAGCTGAAATAAGATGGACGATGAAATTATACACTTCGTGTACAGTTTACAAATTTGCAGTACTGTTATATGACGATGAACTGCATGTGTATGGTGTATTTATCTACAGATCTATAGTCTGCAATTCATGGACTGTCGATTTGGCTGGCAATGAAATCGTACAATTTTTAATGTACACACGCAGATTACCTAGACTGCAGATCAAATCTTATGATTTGAACTATTAATGTGTGACGGAATTCAAATATATTTACAGTTCGGATCTGCAGAATGTCTGTCAGTAAACGGGGCCATTAGCCTTTACATAGGCTGCAACTCCGCCTCCAGATCGATTACATCTGTCATTTCTATGCAGCTTATAACCTGGAATATCAACCAATTCAGACGGTATGTCACGATTTAACCGAATCTCAGAGACAAGTATCGCCTCAAATCCCTAGTAAGCAAAATTTTTTTGTAATTCACTAATTTTCGGGTATATACTTGGCGAGTTCATAGACCATACTCTACGACCCCTAGCACTGGAGCAAAAGATATTCAACAAAGTTCCTACCTGGTTCATCCACTACAAATTTATAAAAAGATTATGTTAGCATAAAGCCAGTGATATTGCAATTTCAGAGGCGGGTTAAAAATAGAAATAAAAATAAAACAGCCCGGGAACATGCATAAGATAAATTGCAAAATTCAATTTATAAACACACACACTGAGAAGAACTAGTATAATTAATAATATAAATACATTTTTAAGTATACTGAAAAAATTAAAAAGCAATAAAGCAAATTTAACAGTACATAGGAAGCAGAAAAGAAATTCATAACTATACTGTTAACTGAACTAAATCAACTAAGTAAGATAGCTCTGCAATTCGAAATTAATACTAAAACTAACTACAATATGAAGAAAGAAGCATTATGTTTAATCAGCAATTAGCAATGCCAATGTCTCACTATTATACAATGGAGTTTCTTACAGTTTTGCGTATTTTATATATGGTAATGACGGTATGACTACCTTTCTAGCTCTCTGAATATTTGTTTACATATTTCTTCTTTTTCTTTTGAACAGTATTTCATTATTTATTTCCTTTCCTGCATCTTGGAGTACAATCTTTTGTCTTTGATGACATTAAAATACTTATAACTACTACTTACTCTAGATGGGAACACCTTCTTACTGTTATCTGTAGGCAGTGAACGCTGCTAGCAGTCAGAAGGTGTTCCTAAATGCGTGTCTTTCAAGTGTGCCTATGCTTCCGCGCCGCTTCTGTCACGTTGTGTCAGCAGCGGTGCCCGATCGCACTCACACTCTGTCCATCTATCTTATCTGATACGTTTCATTTTGTCTTTATTTGTTTTCTTACTTGCTATTGTTGCATTTGTGTATCTAACTAGGTTGATAGCCTTAGTTAATTATTATTTAATATTGTCATTAGTTCAAGGTTAAAGATTTCTTATGGTTTTAGTTTCCTTATTGGCCTAATTCTTTTCTTTAAGTTTTTGTTTATTGTTGTTCTTATATTTATATTCTAACTATGTAGTCAGGTTAAAATTAAATCTGTTCATGATCAATTTAATAGCTTCTTCTTTTAATTCTGTAATTTATTATAGTACTAGTATTTGATAATTTATACATAGATTTTATTTCTATTTCTATTCAGGTTTTGAGTTATACAATTTGAGTTTACTAGTTTTGGTTTAATAATTCTTTCTATACTACTATCCTCTGTGGTTGGTTTTTGCGTTGGTTACATAAAACTTAGGTATATCTAATGTTCCGTGTTTTTCATTAATATAATTTCGAGAGGTTTCATTACAGAGGTTTATTGTAGTGATACAATATTCTTCGTTTATTGTTATGTTTTTTTGCTTATTATAGCATTCCTGTATTACATAATTTGGATGTCTTTCTATTCTTTTGTTGTGCTTATGTGTCAGATCCACTTGGTCTGCCATTAGGGGTTTCATTTTAGCATCGTTCGAAATGTATTTATTGCTGTATTTCTTGTGTATTGTTTTATAGTTCTTTCGTATCGCTATTCTGATTATTTTCTTTTCAAATATTTCTAGTTCTTTTGCAATTATTGGTGAGATTGTGTACCATATTGGGAATGTGTAGTATATTAATGGCTTTATCAGCTGTTTATACATTACTAATTTCGTTTTTATACTTAGTGCTTCATTATAGAAAAGCCATCTAAACATATATGGAATGCTATTCTGGCTTTTTCAATTGTTTTTCTCCCATGTTTGTTAAACTTGAAGAGGCTTGTTATGTGAACTCCTAAGTACTTTATTTCTTTTTTTGGTGTTATATATTTTCTATCTATATTTGCTTTAATATTTCTACTTTTAATTGCTACGTCTCGTCTTTTTAGTCTTATATTATCCATAGCATTTCTTACGCATATGAGTTCGGACTTCTTTGTGTTAATTTTTATATCCCATGTTTTATGGTATTCTTCAATTTCTTTTAAGTGTCGGTTCATTTTTTGTTCCGCAATAAATGGGTCTTTATCTTTGGCAATTATGAGTGTATCGTCTGCATAGAGTATTGCTTGGGAGTCGAATTGTCCCTCTTCATCTTGCTTAATATGTGGAAAGTCAGGAAGACGTTATAAAGCTTAGGGCCCGTTATTGAGCCTTGGGGAACCCCTGCAAAGATATTGGCTATGCTGTAGAATTTGTCTGCAGCTTTTGATCCACAGAATTATTCTATGTGGTACTCCGTATATTACTAATTTATATTGATAGTCTAGGATTAGTTGTTCTCTCTTTTCCGCCATAATTTTTTCTATAAATTTCTCAAGATTTGGTAGGAGAGAAATTGGCCTAAGTTCTTTTAGCTGTTTTGCATTCTTGGTTTTTGGAATTGGTACTATCTTTGTCGTCTTCCACTCTTTTGGAAAGTAGCAGTTGTTTATACAGTTATTTGCAATGATTGTTAGTATATTTATGGCTTTTCCTGATAAATTACGTACAATAATATTAGGGATTTCATACAGCCCGAATGATTTCTTTCTATTCACACTGTTGCGTATGTATGATGTTTCTGTTGGATGGACAAATTCCTCCCTGAATTCCGACGGCTTAAGTGTAGAGTTGTCATTATTGAACGTAGTGACAGTTTCAGTGATCCCGTTATCTTCTCTATACGTATCGTTGAAGTTTGCAATTGTTTCATTCACGTTTGATAGTAGTGGATTACAATACTGATATGTTTTTACTTTGTAGATTTTTTTTTAATATTTGGCAAACTCATTGCCCGTCTTTCTCAATTGTGACGACTTTAACAGTCTGTCCTTTCTTTCTTCCTGTTATTCTATTGATTTCCTGGAATGCGAACAGGCCCGGTTTTATCTTTTGCAATTGTTTTTGGAATTTTGTGTCCATATGATGTTTTATGTCCATATTATGTTTTATGTGTTTGTAATATTTATGTGGCAAGTAAGTCTTCTGTAGTTGATGTCATTAATATTTAATGTTCTCTCTAGTAATCTTTTCCGTGTTCTTTGCAGTCTGCTTTTAATTCTCAGTATTTCTCTGATTTCCTCTGGCATATTGCTGTATTTGGTGCTTGTTTTAATATTTTGATATGCCTTGTCCCTATTGACTCTATTTAATGCAGTTGTGAGATTTTTAATATGTACATCAATTTCAAGATCATTTAGGTTTCTGTTTTTATCAATACTGAAGTATATAAGTTCTTCATCGAGTTTATTTTTGAATAAGCTCTAATCCATTTTCTCATATGAGTATTTTTTAATTGGTTCATTGAGTATTATTTCAGAGTTTCTTAAGCTCAGTTCCATAGATACTCCATAGTGATCTGAGAATGAGTCCACTCTTATCGATGTTTCCGTTGCTGTGCTTATTGTAAAGAGGTCAATAATTGATTAACTTCTGTGGAAAGTTTTCTGTTCTGGGGAAACTATTCTGTATTCTAGGTTACCCTGTCCAGTAATCCAGCTATATCTATTTAATGCAGTTGTGAGATTTTTAATATGTACATCAATTTCAAGATCATTTAGGTTTCTGTTTTTATCAATACTGAAGTATATAAGTTCTTCATCGAGTTTATTCTTGAATAAGCTCCAATCCATTTTCTCATATGAGTATTTTTTAATTGGTTCATTGAGTATTATTTCAGAGTTTCTTAAGCTCAGTTCCATAGGTACTCCATAGTGATCTGAGAATGAGTCCACTCTTATCGATGTTTCCGTTGCTGTGCTTATTGTAAAGAGGTCAATAATTGATTAACTTCTGTGGAAAGTTTTCTGTTCTGGGGAAACTATTCTGTATTCTAGGTTACCCTGTCCAGTAATCCAGCTATATATTTGATTACCTATTCTGTCGTTTTTTGAGTCACCCCGTGCTCCGTGTCGATCATTAAGGTCTCCACCTAGTATAATTCCGTCAAACTTAGCTACGGTTTCCAGGAGAAACCCGAGCAAGTTTTGTACAGTTCCTGTAGAACTCATCTATGCATACACATATACAGAGCACTTTTTTAATATGGTTATTTACGTTGATTGACAGCGCAATTACAATAGACGGGATATCAAGGTCTGTTGGCACTTCTTCGTATTTTAGCTGGTTTTTGAGAACTAACATGACTCCTTGCCGGTAATCATTACTAATAATATTGTAGTTTATATATTGTAGATTCTGTTTTGTGTTAAGTTTCGTTTCCACACTGAAAGCGATATCAGTATTTAAGTGTTGTATATGGTCATATAATTGTACCCGTCTCGAATTTGTTACGATACTATTTACGTTAAGTTCTAGGAATTTTAGTTTATTTAAATCCATGATTGAACAATTTATATGAAAATTCGAGGAACATTATCTGAACTTTGTATTCTGGCTGGTTTTGCACAGCTTGATTAAATTCGTGTAGTACTTCTGTAAATCTCCTTATTGATATGCCAAAAAGTTTTACTGGCCATGATAGAAAATCGCCTAGGGCGTTTCATAGTGCTACTACATGTACCACCCACCGTGGAATTCAAAGGCGGGAAGTTATTACTATTAATAGGTTTTTTGATATTGTCTGCAAATGTTAGACCTTCCCTGAGGAAGTTATTGTTTATAGGATGATTTCCTTGGTGCAACTTATTACTCAGTTGCTGACCTTTTTTGTTGTTATATGCTATGTGGTACCGACAGCCTCTATATCTGGCGGGATGTCCTGACATCCCACAGTTTGCACATTGTGGTGCGTCTCCTTCATTGGGGGCGCAATTACATGGCCCGTGATTTTTTGTACACTTAACGCATACGAATTCTCGTTTACAGTTGGTTGAAATATGCCCAATTTGAACATGAGCCCTGACCTTAAAATCGGCTTTGAGTTTTCTGAGGGATTCGCCGATTCCCTTAAATCTTGCTGATTCTACTATAATTGGGGGTAGGTATTTTTTCTTACCGTTACTTAGTCTTCTTTGTTTTGATTTATACGTTCTTCATTAAAGCTATCGTTATTTTCCATTACTCTTCCGGCATAGCCCATGAGATCTGACTTATTAAAATTTATTTCTTGCACTCTGTCTATTCTATCACTTAAATTTAAATTTATATTTCCACTACTATCTACAAAGCTAAGTATGTGGTACCTGTTAGTATTAGCATTTGTAGCGGCTCCGATGTTGTTTTCGTCTTTTCCTGTTGTCGCTATCTTATTAATCATGTGTCTTGATTTTGTATGTGTCCATTCATTGTCTTTCTGTAGATCCACCATTGAAATGTCTGATTCCTGCGCGTATTCTGAGTCCCTTTGTTCCTCTCCATACGATTTAATATCTGCTTTTGTTTGAAGCCTGCCATTTCCTAACTTTGTTATTTGATTCAAGCTCTGATTGATTGATTTATTTACTTGGTCTTTTGTTTTTACGTTGTTTATTTTCTTGTCCGTTTTCTTTTTCGTCTTCTTCTGTATTTGCTTATTTTTGGTTATATCCTTCTTATTTTTATCTCTTTCATCAGGTGGTTGACTCTGTGAGATTGGTCTCGTTGTTTGTTGTAGTTTGTGGAATTTATCTATTTCGTTTCCATACCTCCTTTCATTTTCTTTGTAGATGCTGTCGTGAGATGTCGACATTATGGTTGATGTAGTTACATATGTAACTACTGTGGTTGTTGGGATTGCTGTGCCAACCTGCATGAAGTTGATGAATGCACTTTTGGGATTAGTGAGCGTCTTTTTTCTTTCTAATTCCAATTTGGACTCACCTACATTGTTCGTTTGATTTTTAGCTTCGAAATGTCCATCTTCCATTTCATCAGCTCCATTATATTATTGCCTGCTTATTCCAGTCTTATTACTGCTTTCTTTAATTTATTTTTGTTGGCTCTATTTATAGGTTATAATGCACTTTGTGCTGATGGGATGTAAATTTGCTGAATGGCTAACACTTATTAGTACTTTTATTTTATTATAATATTTTTGTTGTGTTTATAGTTTTATAGTATACTTATGATGTACTCTCTGCTAATGGGACTCCATGGCCCAAGTGGGCTCAGAAATTATTTGTCACTACGCGGAGGTTATGTGCTTAAATTTAATAATTACTTCACCATAAATAACACATTTTATTTTAATATGTAATCTTTTTATGAGATTATTTAGTACACCCTTTCTTATTTTATCCTAATATCATTGTGGATATTAGGCGATTCTTGATTTGGTACATTTAATTGAGGATTTTCCCAGCTATCTTGTTAAAACATTTGGCTACCTTCACAGCTTTATTCCATCCAGAAAAGCACTTCATTATGTTTACACGCACAAAAATGTCATATTTTTACTTCAGGGCACAAACAAAACCATTTTCAGCCCATACGGATTTCAGATTTTGTAAAGCATTTAAGCGTAGTACCTGACGATAAATTAGTAGGTTGTAGCGTGAAAAAATGTCGTGACATTTGATTAAGCTTTCAGAAGAAAAGGCAACACCAATTTTAATGGACCATGTGCCGACAGAGATTTGTGGAAAGAGACCTTCTCACTCTCACTAGAAAGTCTTACTAGCATAGGAGAACTAATTTGTGTCTGCGTTCCCCTTTACGTGTCACAATACAATCATACCATAAAAACAGTGTTAAATGCACTTTAAACTTCTTCAATAAAAAACACCAGATTTTTTTTTTACACAATACAAAGCGTTATTTCTCGGACAAACTAACCCTACTTAAGAGAACTTTAAGTATTTCGAGCCGGCACTTGTTATTAATACGACTGATAATTGAACGACATTCGCCAGTCCAGTCATTGGTATTTTATGCTCTCCAAGTGCTTAACAGACGTTACAGAAATTTTACTAATTTCGGATCTAATATCTTCCTTAAATTTAGTAAACTTTTCAGTAAGAACTACATTAAAGCAAACCATCAATTTCATTTCCATGGCATCTAGGGAAGTTTGTGAGGACAGAGAAGACGATATCACCTCTCGTTATAGTGGGAGTACTACCAGTACCAAATTATCGGGTATCTAGTACTCTAGTCTCTTCATTGTCTTTAACAGTTGAGTTTTTGAATTAGCTGCTTGCGATATACAAAAAAGACTGTGTGGTGAGAGAATGTACCGTTCGACCAGCAGCGATGAAGTCTTTATACTGATTAGATATTTTTGTAGGGAGAAAAAGTTATGAGCAAAACGATGAATTCACACATCTTCACTCTCGAAACTTTTATGCGGGAGGAACAATAAAGTACAGTGAGACAAGAAAGTTAATTAATGCTAATGGATTCACGTAGAAAAATGCGGAAAAACCAGGAGCACAAAAAAAATATCTATTCAGGAGGAATAATGGATAGTCATCTAGAGTTTCTTTAATATTGGTATTAAAGAAATTATTACCGTTTTCCCAGTTTGAATCCGGATTGATGCCTTCTTAGTGTGTTCAATCGAATGCAGGAGGGGGGGGGGGGGGGGGGCTCTACTGACTCCAGCTTGGTACGCCCTTGCGATCAAAAGTTTTCACAAAGTCCGTATTAATAATATCAACGTGAAATTTATCTTCACTTTGATCGAAAATAAAATGTTAAAGGAGAACCAGATTTGAACGTAGACCTACCAATAACAAAACAATGTTCTTGTAAACAAATCGTTTCTTTTATATAGAAAAAAGTCACTACTCAGTAAAAGTTTCAATTTAGATACCAGCGAGCGTATAGGCAATAAAATATACTATACGTAGGTATGTGTATTGAAAGTGAGAAAATTCATATAAAATTAGCCTAGACCTAGACCACAAACCACATTAGAGACATCTAGCGTAAAAGACAGAAACCCATAATGCGACAAAACTATACAATTTAAAAAGAAAAATGAATAGTTGCAGCTCAAGTAAATGGAAATGTTTTAACGAGAATTAACTGTCCTAAACTCTTTTTGCATACAATTGTTAAATATGCTATTTTGCTTTATATT
Source organism: Dioctria rufipes (assembly GCA_963924295.1). Lineage (NCBI taxonomy): Eukaryota > Metazoa > Arthropoda > Insecta > Diptera > Asilidae > Dioctria > Dioctria rufipes. The sequence continues at coordinate 87,824,632 of OZ002744.1, forward strand.
TAAACAATTTTCAATGAAATATTACAATTAAACGTCGGTGAAATATCGGGAGAAAAAACAAGTAATATTAGAGTCAAATAATTAAAAAAACGCAATTAGAAATGAGAAAAACTCGACGTTATTCACCTGATCTTATTATTCACCTTATCTTCCTAAAACAGTCCTAAAGTAATGAGAATCCTGCTAACAAGAATTTGATTTAATTCTTAAATTAAAGGTAATGAAGTCTAGTAAATAATGTCGGCAAAAATTAAAAAAGGTATTATGGAATGTAGATATTAGCTCGGAAACTTGTAAAGATTGTAAAAATTGAAGTTTTTTAAATCAAATTCCTGTGAGTAGGTATTCTCATTTGTTTAAATTATGACCCTTGTAGAAAGATAAAGCATATATCTAGCAAATAACATCCAGTTTTTTTCATTTACAGTGGCGCTTTTTATAATACTTTGACTCTAATAGTAATTGTTGTTTCTCGCGATATTTCACCGACGAGAAATTGTAATATTTCGTTGAAAGTTGTTGCAATACAAAGCAAAATAGCATATTTAACAATTATGGGCAAAAACCAATTTAGGAGAGTAAATGCTCGTTAAAAATTTTCAATTTATATGAACTGCTATTTTTTATTTTTCGTATTAAATTGTATGATTTTGTCGGATATTGAATTTTTGTCTTTTACGCTAGATGTCTCTAATGTGCTCCGTGGTCTAGGTGTAGGCTAATTTTATATGAATTTTCTCACTTTCAGGACACAAACTTACGTATAGTAGATTTTATTACCTACACATTCGCTGGTATCTAAATTGAAACTTTCACTGAGTACTGACTCCTCTTAAGGTATAAATCATTATTCTCCTACAAATAGTTTGCTAGAAATTCGCATTGAAAAATGTATGAAACTTGAAAATCTCGGTACTGACTCCTCGTAAGCAATTAATTACGGAATTGTTAATCAAGTACCGAGAGTCCGCTTTGTACTGATATCTAGTCTAATGAAGGAGGATTTCTATTGCTCATATCGGATCTTAAAGAATATTGAAGATCATTTCACAACTGAACTAAGTCGGATATAAACATAAGGCCATATCACTAATACAGTTAAGACCTTACTTCACATCTTTTATCTATAAAGCAACTTAATTTATTCTGCATTCTGTAGAACAAGCTACCGCACCAACTTTGAGTTTCCATGGAACTAATTAGATCATAACTCGTGAACGAACCGATTTTCTTATTTATAATTATAAATTACTCTAAGCATAACCACAAAAAATAGATTTTATTTTCTATACCTAAATATAAAATTAAGTATCCTGGAATCACTTCTAATCAAGCATGTATGTACATACACTATATATTAGGATCAAAATCTTTACGTGCAATTATTCCAGTACCCCAAAACCTTATAACCTTATATCAGTTGATATGAATTCTTCGTTATTTACAGCAACGAAATAATTTACGTTACAGATATAGCGTTATTTCGAGTAACAAAATGATTTTGAAATTTTTATTTTTATTATTTTAAATAACGTTATAACTTTTTAAGTGTTATTTCGTTATTACCACTGACTTACAATAATGGACTGAGCGATTTGCTATTTCATGTGGCATAAAAAAATCTGTATTTCTGAATATCAGATTTTATGCAGCCCTTTAAACGTTACTACATAAGAACATGTAGAACTCAACCAAGCAGATGAAATTTTAGAACCGAAAATCGAATTAAATTAAAAAAAATATGTTTCTTGTGTTCCTAGTGATATTTTAATAGCTTATAAGCACTCATACAAGAAAATAAACGCATGCCGACTTTAAACGGGTAGGTTTACCTGAATCCTGCGTATAGGCAAGAGAGACGGAACATGGTGTTGCACGCCACTTTGTGTGCAACTAGTTTTTGTTGTATTGTATTAAGTACTTGATTGCTTTACAAAAAACTTTCTTTTATTAAATAGAAAATTACTGAAATTTACAAAAGCTTCCTTTTACTGGACTTTACAAAAACTCTTTTGACACTTTAAACATTGGAGGCCTTACCTTGGGTAGGAGGACTCTCCAGGTTGAAGTCAAAAAAACTACTCTCTTTTTGGCTTCCCTTCAACATGCTATTTATTTGAAATCGAACCAATTCCTTAACGAATCAGAATTGGTCGATTTTGCATTTCCCTATTAGGTGGGAATTGTCGGGTAGACAATTGCATATGCATGCATTTGTTCCGATTTTTGTCCAAACGGAAACGCTCAAATGACAAAAATCGAATAAACAATTGAAAATCACAATTCTGATTTTTGTTTAAACGGAAACACTCAAATAACAAAAATCAGAAAAATAATTAAAAATTGGCTTTTCGTCTTGAACGGAAACGCTCGAATTTCAAAATTCGGTAAACAATTGGGGATATCACAAAACCAATTAAGAATGACAGAAACAATCAGAGACAATTTTCACGGTCACCAGTAGCATATGGAAAATGATAAACACACATATAATTATGTAAGAGTACTACACCGACGGTCAGTACTCAGAAGGGATCGTGTATCATGTTTTCGTTCTGGTGAACGGTAGCTACTTCGCGGTGACGTGTTTATTTTACTGTTTTGCGGGTGCCCCGAGGAATGTTGAGACATGACACCTGTTTCTGAGTGTGTTAATGGGTGAAGGTTTTTTTTTATATGAAATGAGTAATTTTTGTATATAGAATGAGTTTAAGATTTATTTTTAGCTTTTGTGATGTCTAGAAATGATGCATAAGTAATGAATAGATATTGCATTTAGGTAATTAGAGGATGCATTTAGGCAATTAGAGAGTTATGAATATGAAGAAAGTGATGATAATGGTAAACACTATTTTTACCTTATTCTTCCAGCGGTGATTTCATCTGCAGCCAACATAAAACATTAAATAGCATAAGAAAACCTTTAGTAAGCGATATTTTATTTTGATAGCTTCAACTCTGCCATAGCGCAAAGATAAAACTATAAAACATTCTTTCCTATAGACAAATGCCAATACGCTCTGTCAAAACCCTAGAGAATGCTTCAGAAGCCATGAAACACACTTCCTCACTACCACATGAGCCCCCAACGGAGTCCTCGCATTTTAAAATATTTACAGTGTTCTTATAAAACTGACAAAAGTTTGATTTGTATAGCTCCTCCGCTCTAACCTACTATGCATACAGAGAAATGGTGCTGTGATAATCTTAAGCTTGCTTTCTTATCTTCCGAACCGAAATAAAATTTTTATACTTTTCCTAACAAAATTATTTAGAAAAAGGTATTTGATTACGATTCCTCAAACAAAAACTCTCAGCTGAATAATCATTGTATGCCACTGTGCCGACATGGCATGCCGTGGGTTGATGATATTGAATGTAGCCGCCTACAGATTCGGACTCAGGCTGCACATGCACAAATGTAATTATTACTGAGCTAAGAGTTATTGAGCGTACTATGGTAAGTTTACTTTTTAATAAAATCTGTTTTATTATTTTGTTAAGTAAATTATACAGTAAGTTTAGCCTTTGGAAGGGTAAGAACCAAGCTGTAAATTACTACAAGACTATTTTCCTGTATGGATTTTAGTTTAGGCTCTATAGCATATAAAGTCAATGTGTGGTAGTTTTCCATAAGTATCAATATAGAACAGTTTAGAAAACGGACTCATATCGCACTGTTGTGAATAGAGATCAATCAATTCTTGTTTTGAATATAAATAATCAATTAATCTATGTGAAACAAGAATTGGTTGACATCGCTTCTTGACTAGGTCATTGTTGTGTGGCGAAAAGCAAGACCTTACACAATAAATGCAATCAGGTCTTGCTTAAACGGTGGCACTGTTAAAACTTGCAGTGTATCGCATTTCATAACAAACTCAGAATTATTGGGTTTGTTGCGAAAACGCGTCACTACGAAATATGCAGGTGACTACCGGCTAATCACAGCGGTGACCTGGTTTATCAAATAAAAAATAAAGAAAAACAAAGAATGCGCGGTGACATGGTCGCTGAAAATGCTCAAGAATGGCAGTCTTTCTTGGATTCGAAGACAAGTATCAAGTTACGGTTTGTTTATACGCAACAAATTAAATACACGATCTATAAAGTTATAAATGATATATATATATGAGTAGAAGTAAAAAAGATTAAGTGATGTGTTCTTGTGACTTGCTTTAAAGATATAAATACATAATATATATGTGCGAATAAAATTAAAAAGATAAAGTTATGTGTTTTTGTGACCTGCTTAACTCAGCCCAATAGCATTGGAATCTGTACTGGAGATCGCAACATTATTTAAAAAGTCAGGGTTTCTTGTCCACACTATTCAATCCTACTGACTTTGGGGTGCTATTCAATCTGCCTAGAGACTGATCTTCAACGAGGAATCCAGTGGAGACTAGAGAGAAACAAAGAAAAAACAACAACAAATTCACGTTCCAGATGTTATTCTTCCCGTACATCGACTAGATAGGGTAAAGTGAAAGCAGAAAGAGTTTTTAACAGAAAAAACATCAAAAAAAAAAGTAAGTGGATACTAGATTCTATGTAAAATTGGATTCAAGCAGGAGGTTTGGAAGAAAAATTTTATTACAAACAAATTTTATTGCAAACGACTAATAACACAGAAATGGGAATAATATTTAATCTGTTAAAATTTAGCCTAGTGAATTATATATTTTAGTAAGTTTCCAGAAAACAAAAAAGTGGAAAAACATTAAATTTTAATTATAAAAACAACTGGGGAGAAAATTTAGAGAAATTTACTTTTGTAGTCGCATTACAAAAAAATTATGTTTAACATTTTTTATGTGCTTATGTTTGGTTTTGTTGTGATGAGCGTTAAATTACAGTGTTTCTTTTTTTCTTCGTGTTATTTCGCATATACCTAATATGTATGTATTTTTTTTGTTTCCTTATGAATCACGCACAGTAGTAAAAATAGATAGTTGTATAAATTACATAAGAAAATATTGCGTAACTTAAAAAAAAAAAAAAACGTGTTCTGCTAAAACTGAAACCGTGAAGAAAGGTCTCCATAAAACCATTTAAAATATAAAAAAAAAATATATATATATATATACATATATACACATACGTGCCATTCAATTATTACACGAAGTGAGCATTATGTGGAATCAATCTCGTACAGAGTACTTCTGTTATTCTAACCACTATGTCTTTGTTATGCTATAAACTTTGGGTCTAGTTCTTATTCTCTCTGTCACAAACGATAAAGTATCTAATTACGCACCCTAGCAATCTGACGTACACACGATTTACTTTACCTAGTTATACGATATACCGCATAATGAGCCGAAAAAAAACTTTTATCCAGCCAATAGGAAATTTTTGGTGATTTCAATCTCACTCTTAAATATGTGCATATTCTATCTAATTAGAAAATAAAGTGAAAACTATTAACTTCTGGCCTTTATTCTTAATATTCCTAAATTTTTGCAGAATTACGAGTGTTGTTCAGCTTTGTGGTTGAATATATTTTTCCCCGTTACCTTTAACCCCCCGAAAATTAAGTACCACATACATGGGACAGTGATACATACAGCCCAGACGAAAAGGCCAAACTACTACACATTTAAATATTAACTATCCCAACTTCCAATATAAAATTTATATTAACTCCAGTTTTCTCTCCAAGATTAAAAGTAGTAAAGTACTGTTATCACGATAAACGTGTAAATTAAAGCACGTAGAATTGTAGGTCGGTTTGATAATCACCAGTGAAGAATAATAAAAAAAAAACAAACAAGCAAAATATACTTAAATACGCTAATATACAATAGTAAACTTAACTCTTAATGTGGAATGTTAAACAATACATCAAATGAACCGGAAGCTAGTTCGACTCCCCTTGATGTCAAGCCGAAACGAGAATTCCCGTTTTTCATCTTAAGCTCAGCTCAAAAGCGATATTGGAAAAAGATAAACTCCTTCTCTTTTGACAACACCAGTCCAAACCATAGTTCAGATAGTTCAGAGGATACAGACACAATACCGACCGAAAAAGGTGCCAGTGGAATCTCTCAAAGTCATACCGAAATTCCTATGCCATTGAGATCAGGTCGAGTGTATCAGAGACGAACTAAATCCCTATCGTCCCTATCAGAATTAGGAAAAGACGGTGAAAAACAGGGTGACCATTACAGTTCTGAAGAATTACGGGAACAACCGGAGGCAATACCACAAGACGCAAACATGGCAAATGTTGATATTTCAAAAGTGAACCAGTTAATCTTCAATAGTATACCTATTTTAACTGGGGAAATAGGCCCAAGCCTCGCACCAGAGGTAACGGTGTTCACCAATTGTTGCAAATATGTAATGAATTGCTTAACTGCCGAAGAAATTCCTATCTTTTTAACTCTACTGCCAACACGTTTTAGGGGTAGAGCAGCTACTTCCTTAGAGGGAACACAGTTCGAGAATCTCAGTGAGTTAGAAACCAAGATTCATAGCAAACTGGTAAACACAAAAAGCTATGTAGCCTTGGTAAATGAACTTCGAGTACTATATCAGATGCCCGGCGAAACATTGACAGATTTCGCAAATAAAGTCCATGCGTTATACAAAAGCTGTCTATCCCAAATTTCTCAACGATATAATGGTGAAGCTGCTACAGCAGTACAAACTGAGTTAAAAGAGACTGCGATTTATGTATTCAAAACAGGGATAATAAATCCCACCCATAAAATGTTTCTGTTACAAGACACAAGTAATGAGTTGACCTCTGTACTTGAAAAGGCTCAAAAATTAGAGGAAGCTGAAAGACAGGCAATGTCAATAGTTCATAATCCCTTAGGCATGGGTTTAATGAATCCAATAGCTGCAAGCGGCTATTCAATGTTCCCTAACCGATCCCACAAAATGCCGAGTTCTTTCATTGAACCACAACCAAGAAATCAATATCAAGGGAGGCAGGGAAACCCAGCTCCCAGCCGGTTTGAGAATAACAGACGATATCCGAATGTAAGGTGCAGCTTCTGTAATAGAACCAATCACACATTCGCGGAATGCTTTGAAAGAAAAAAGTCAGGGTTTTGCACAAATTGCCAAAACTATGGACACGTCGTGCAGAATTGCAGGAGAAAACCTTTTAACCAAAGACCTCAAGTAAATTCGATGCAATTCAGTGAAAGAGCGAATTCACAGGTAGTAACTACGGCAAACACTCCAGATAGATGTGAGTTTTTTCAGAGAAAAGGGCACACGTTAAATAATTGCCGAGCGAAACAAGAGTGGGAGAGTAAAATACGGAAACAAACAAATAACCAGTCGGAAAACTAAAAATAGGCTTGCGTCGACACCGCGGAAGCCTAAAAGACGTTGAAGAAAAATGGTGTCAGCCCGCCCAAAATCCTAAGTGTTCAGTAAAATTGCCGTTGGATATAGCAGCTAGATCCACGGTCGAACTCTTAGTCGACACAGGCGCTGACGTTAGCCTTTTAAAAAAATGTACGTTGCGATCGAACACTCCTATCAACGAAAGGAATAAAACAAGCCTCAATTGTGCCTTCGGGGAAGGCGAGACGACAGGAACATGTGAGGGAAAATTCTTACTAAAGAATCCACAGACATGCGAATTCCATGTGGTCAAAGACAGCGATGAGGATAACGTTCCATATGATGGGATACTGGGCTATAACTTCCTGTCAAAGACTTGCAATGTTAAGTGCCCCAAAGGAACAGTAGAATTTCCAATAACAGACACGAACAGGATGCCATTCTCAATACCACTCAGTTCTCACGCTCGCTTAGAGAAATTGAAGCGAAATAGTAGTTTCCATAGGGGTTCTGACTGCGTTAGACCGATCATAAGTCAGGAAGAAGAACCTGGCAAGAAATCGCTTACACAAAATACAGCGCCACTAAAAGAGATGAAGTTACTGAATCAGGTAACTAAGGGATGTTTTTCCAAACCGAGCGAAAACATACAAGTCAGTCGAAAGCGACTCGTAAGGTTTGAGACTAAGAAAGCAATCCACATACCTGCACGTTCAGAAAAACTGGTAAAAACCCCCACTAAAATTGATGGTGAATTTGTGTGCTTCTCAAAAGAATTGCAACCAGGTATCTTTATAGGAAACTGTCTGACAAAGTCTGTAGATAAGGAAATAACAGTTGCTCTACTTAATGTTAATGAAAGTGAACAAAGTTTAGATGTTATAGATATGGAAATAAAACCAATCTTAGATTACGACATTATTGCTTTAAAAGATTTTAGCGCGAAAACTATAACGCGTAAGCTTGCAACGCCGCCACAACAAGAAGGTAATAAGCGCATAAAAGCAAGTGAACAAAGTAAAGTTAATGCGAGAATTAAAGCTGGTGCGTTCTGCATAAGCAATACGAATGAACACACGGCGAAGGAGCGAATTAAAATTTTGGAGGAGAAAATTTTATGGGATGATACCCTGAACAAGGAAGAAAGAAAAGCGGTGCTAGATATATGCGATGAGTACCACGATATATTCTTATTACCAGGAGATAAATTAACCTGTACTAATTCTATTAAACATGAAATCCCTATTCTACAAGATCATTCGCCTATTAATCAGAAGATGTACAGACTACCAGAGGTACAAAAAAACATAATACGAGACCAGGTGGAGGAAATGTTAAGAAATGACATTGTAACTCCGAGCACTAGTCCATGGAATTCACCCCTCCTTGTTGTTCCCAAGAAAGAAGGAGTAAATGGGGAAAAGCAATGGCGTGTTGTTGTCGATTTCCGGAAGTTGAATTCTATTACAATAGGAGATGCATTCCCACTTCCTAGGATCGAAGATATATTCGACCAACTAGGGCACTCCCGATATTTTACTACCTTAGATCTGGCTAGTATATATCATCAAGTCTTAGTAGAGGAAAAGGATCAATCTAAAACAGCCTTTAGTACTCCACATGGACATTTTGAATTCAACCGAATGCCGTTTGGACTTAAAAGGGCGCCAGCAACATTTCAACGCTTGATGAACCATGTCTTAACTGGGCTCCAAGGTTTCAAGTGTTTCGTGTACCTAGACGACATTGTCATATACGGAAGAAATCTTTTAGACCACAAAAACAAGCTCCGACAGGTATTAGAAAGATTGAAATTGAACAATATAAAACTGTAAATAGAAAAATGTAATTTCCTAAGAAAAGAAGTGATCTACTTAGGACATAAATGCTCGAGTAAAGGGGCTCTACCAGATCCCTCTAAAGTAAGTTGCGTAAAAGACTTTCCAAAGCCGAAAACAGTGAGACAAGTTCAGTCGTTCCTGGGATTAGCAAATTATTACCGAAAGTTTATACCCAATTTCTCTAAAATTGCAGAGCCACTTAATAAACTCTTGCGTAAAAATAGTTCCTTCAAATGGTCGGAGGAGTGCGAAAAGGCCTTTACAGAACTAAAAAAGGCATTAATTACTCCACCTTTATTAATATACCCAGAGTTTGACAAACCATTTATGTTAACCACAGATGCTAGTGGAGAGGCACTTTGTGCTGTTTTATCTCAGGGTGAGATTGGCCAGGACCAACCTATTGCATACGCAAGTAGGACATTGAATAAAGCGGAACGGAATTATTCCACCACTGAAAAAGGGCTATTAGCAATAGTTTGGGCAACAAGAAACTTTCGATGCTATTTATATGGACGAAAATTTACAATCTATACAGATCACAAGCCGCTTAAAGGAATCTTTAATACTAAAGATCCGACCTCCCGACTAATCCGATTCCATCATAAGCTCTCAGAGTATGAGTATAATATCGAATATAAACCGGGGAGATACAATAAGAACGCGGATGCATTAAGCAGAATACCCAGCGATAATAGTGAGCAACCTGTGAACAACAACAAATGATAGAGATAGCGCGTATAACGAAACCGAAGAACTTAATAACACTAAAATAATTACAAGAGCGCAAGTCCATCGTAGAATAGGCTCGGAGACTAGTGAAAAAGACAAGAAATTATGTCTCGCAGTAACTAGATCTAGGTCTAAAGCTAATAATAATGTAACCCAAATTGAAGATATACTTCCCACAACCCCTAAAAAGGAAACTGTGAATGAACGAGACTCCGAAACTAATTCCATTAGTTCAACAGAGTCGATAGAAGAAGAAAATGTGCAAATTTTAGGTAACCGGAATGATATTGATACCATTCTTCGTGATTACCATAATGCACCACTAGGAGGACATCTGGGAATTTATAAAACATATAAACGTATAAGAAAAAGCTACAAATGGAAAGGTATGTTAAGGGATATTCATAAGTTTATTAAGCAATGTGTTAAATGTAGTAGGAATAAACATAGTAAAAATACAAAAATGCCTATGGTAATTAGTTCTGTCGCCGAGAAACCCTTTGACAAAGTATATATCGATATTGTAGGTCCTTTGCCAGAAACTCAGAATGGCCATAAATACATTCTCACACTTTTGGATGACACAACCCGAATATTTGACTGCGTGCCACTGCTAAACGGAGAAGCATCTACTGTAGCCAACGGATTCTACAAGCTGATGTTGAAATATAAGATCCCAAAAGCAGTAGTTACCGATCAGGGTGCAAACTTTACTAGCGATCTATTCAAGCGGCTATGCAGGCTATTTAGGGTTAGGAAACTTCAATATTACGACAGAAATGCAAAAATAATTAAATTTCATGTAGGTGACCAAGTTCTGCTAAGAAATCCCAGTAAAAAACACAAACTATCGCCAAACTGGACAGGACCGTATGAAATCAAAAGAATAGATAGCGAAGTAAACTGTACCCTGCAAATTGGGCGAAAATTAAGAAGAGTCCACAATAATAGACTAAAATTATTTTAGCCTAAACAAACAAACAAACAAAAATATTGATACTGAGGACCGTTAACTAAAATTATTATTATCTACAGATGATGCTGCTGTGGTTGTGCATAATCACACCAATACTGGAATAATCGCAATTCTTGTCACAATCATTCTCGGATGCATAATCCTAAAATGCTTACGACGATTGAAGAGGGAAGAACCCACCTTAGCGCGATCCAATCTCGTAATCTTGCACCCTACTTCTCAAGGTAAAGGTAAAGCCCCGAACGAAACAATAAGATCAACTAAATTGCCTGAAATAAAAACGGCAGATGTACCCACAAAGATAGAACCAATCCCAACACCCATAGATCTTCCTACCGAAAAATCGCCCAAATGTTCTGTGAATACAAACCAAATAAAGCCAATCGTATATGAGGTTTAATAACTGCATCCAAAGAAATTATAAAAAAAAGGGGATAACTACATGTGATGAGTATATATGTATATATATATATAAATATATGTTTATAAACTTTAGCAATAACACGTTTCTCTAGATACATTACTTATCACGCTTCCTACAAAAACTAGAAATAGATTGAAGTATGTACATATATTACAAAAAACTGAAACAACAAAGAAAGGTAGAAAGGTATATTTTCTTATATTTTTTTATATATGTATATATACTGTGTTAGTCACCACGATATTACGGCAAAAGTGAAAAACAAAACAAAACAAAACGTTTTCTGTGCTCTGAATAAAAAAAAAAGAAAAAAGGGAAAAATAATTAATTATATATTTTAGTTAATATATAACTACATAGTATGTTTATTTTATTTATATAGTTGTTAAAAAGAAAAAGAATAAAAAATACAAATAATGAAAAAATGTGTACCTATACATGTCTGTTTTATCTGTAATAAAAAAAAAATAATAATAATAACATATATATATATACATATTATCTTAGAGCTATACTGTTTTTCTTAGCAACAGGAAATATGCATGTTTTGTACTTAAAGGGAAAATGAAAAAAAAAAAACAAAGCCATTTATTTTATTATGAAAATATTATTAGGATTTTAATTGTGTTACGTAATAACTATAATGTTACTTATTCCTTAATTTGAAGTATATACATACATATAGGGTTCCAACTAAAGTAACCCCCTTTTTATCAAAACTTATGTACTTAGCTTTAAGTCTTTCGTTCATTTCTGAAAAATTGTAAACAACAAAAAAAAAAAAAACCCCAAAAATCAAATTTGTAATAAGTAAACAAACAACTGCCTTCAGTAATAGCGGCTTCATACTTCCATGTCATCTCGCTAATTCCTCGATTCCGACTTCAGAAAGGCGGAGGAATGTTGTCAATAGAGATCAATCAATTCTTGTTTTGAATATAAATAATCAATTAATCTATGTGAAACAAGAATTGGTTGACATCGCTTCTTGACTAGGTCATTGTTGTGTGGCGAAAAGCAAGACCTTACACAATAAATGCAATCAGGTCTTGCTTAAACGGTGGCACTGTTAAAACTTGCAGTGTATCGCATTTCATAACAAACTCAGAATTATTGGGTTTGTTGCGAAAACGCGTCACTACGAAATATGCAGGTGACTACCGGCTAATCACAGCGGTGACCTGGTTTATCAAATAAAAAATAAAGAAAAACAAAGAATGCGCGGTGACATGGTCGCTGAAAATGCTCAAGAATGGCAGTCTTTCTTGGATTCGAAGACAAGTATCAAGTTACGGTTTGTTTATACGCAACAAATTAAATACACGATCTATAAAGTTATAAATGATATATATATATGAGTTGAAGTAAAAAAGATTAAGTGATGTGTTCTTGTGACTTGCTTTAAAGATATAAATACATAATATATATGTGCGAATAAAATTAAAAAGATAAAGTTATGTGTTTTTGTGACCTGCTTAACTCAGCCCAATAGCATTGGAATCTGTACTGGAGATCGCAACAGCACACATATATATTTCTGGTTCATAACTTGGGAAGTATTCTCGAGGGTTTTGGCTCTGTCCATTGTTATAACTCCCTGATTGAAAAATGATTTGCATATTATTTGTGAGAAAAAATACATATACTATATATAATATATAGTATACTACCCAGTTAAAGTGATACAAATATAATAGGACCTTGAACTCGGGTATCGTAAGTTTGCCATACAAAAATTTCGGTTTTTACATAGGGGGTGTGATGGTGGAAATAATTCATATTCATATTGAGTATATGAATAAAGAATTGCTTTCTGAGTAAAAAGTTCTTTCAGACCATATGAAAATGCTCACTGTTTTAAGAGATATTCGAGCTATACTGTTTATTGCTTTCTTTAAGTTAGACTTTCACTGAAGGTGTTGTAACTTTTAAGCATTTATTCGAATGGAATGGTTTTTTAAATTTTTAATTGGTAAATATCAAGGCTTCAAAATAAAATAAATACTTCGTGGTTTGTGTTAATATATAGGGTATTAATAGCCTTCAAAATCATAAATCTTAAATTGGAGTCCCTAAATTACAAGTATTCAGTCATTTTGTGTGGAAACTTAGCCTTTGACGTACAATACTTTTTTTTTATTTTAAATTTTGTGGAAGCCCTATTGATTACCTTCTAGTTGATACCTAACACTTATTCCTTTGATTAGGAATACAAAAACTGTTGTCGATATTGTCAGGAACTTATCTCCTACGAGTATTACCTATTCAAAAATATCTTGAGGGACTGACTTCGGATTATTGAGAATACATCCTGGCAAAGACATTTCGATTTCCAAGAAATTTCCATCTTATAATGCAATCTTGAAGTCTTCATCTCACCAGTGCTCGAAGTTTGGTGGGATGGTGTGGGATGCCATTTCAGTACTTCTTAAAAATTGGAAACGCATCCCACTACTTTTTAGGTGAGAGAAATGTGTTCTGTCTCATTTTGCACACACCTTTTTCTATCATTTCTTCAGATGTGTGTATTGGTAACCAACGTCTGCTAATCTAAGGGATGTTTGAAAGGCGCATTTTAAATTAGTCAATTCCTTTTGGAAAAGATGGAGAATGGAATATGTGCAGCTGCTGAGATCAGTACATCACTCAAGGAAGGTTGCATCTGAGAGTTGCTTACGTGAAGGGGATGTAGTATTAGTCTATATCCAGAACACACCACGCGTACTTTGGAGATTAGCTGTTATCGAGAACGTATACCCCGGACGCGATGGAAAGGTCAGTGCCTGCGAAGTACGTTTACATGATGACTCGCGTTTGAGAAGACCAATAAAACCACTCTATCCTTTAGAAGTTCGTGATGAATAAGATATTCGCCGGGGGAAGATGTAGAAAATAAACATACGTTGCATCTGATATTGTACTAGTGGTTGAGATTGGTTTATGTATTGCCAAATTGTATTTGTAAATGAAGTAATGCAATTCATTCTTCATTTTTCTAGTCTCTAATATGAGTCTTGTTAAAGATCTCGACCGGTGAATTTGTAGCAAACGCTGTAATATAACGCAATTTTTTTGAATTAGTATAATTTGCCTGTTTTCTTTTTTGTTCCCGAGCATTGGTTTTTTAATACTTTTTTCTGATAGCTATTTTCGACAACGTATCCTTTTATCTATATAAATGAATTCTCGTTTTTTATGTTTTTTTTTATTAATATGCTCTTTTTTTTAAACCATCCCCCCACTTTTAGCCCTTCATTTCGACGACTGCATCACACTAAATATGCAAGTAGAACCTCATGATTTTGTGACTAGTTATTGAATGTATAGCAAATCTTTTATTTTATTTTTCCAGCGGACGGCAATCGAACGTACACTTGTTGGAATCGGTCAGTGATGGAGAAAGAAGACAAAAAATCACAGAAAGTATGACATGACCAACAGTATTTTTTTTTGAAATTTTGTAATTTTACATACTGGGAGGGTTTGTGAAAACAGAAATGCAAACCATCTGTATGGAGCTATCTAGTGATTGCGAAACGAATTTTGACTTGGTACCTTGTTGTATTACAGAGGCGCTACTACTGCAGAAGTAACCAAATGCTAAGCCAGCAGTGCCTCCCTCCAATATAAAATCAAAAATGCCTCGACCTGATTTAGGGAAGGCCGCAATTAAAAATTTATTAGGATTTTTTTTCTTTAAAATTTAGATAACTTTTTGGAGGTAGATGTGTTCTTTTGTGTCCGCAGAACAGGGTAGAACAAAAGATACACGAAAGAACGCGTCAAACATTTTCATAGAAGATTTATAAATAAAGCGAACAGTACAAATATTTCCCTTCAATCGCCAGAACAATTTGTTCTCTCCAGTATATGGGAGTTCTAGAACAAGATACACAAAAGAACACAGCTATTGTATCTAAAAACACTCCAGGCTGAATAAAAATTCTGCCGAAACATGTGCTGTAATTTTCTAAGAATAAATGGATGCGTATTGCACGTCTACGCTCATAAATCTTTTTAGTGGCCCAAGCATCCGTTGCAGCCATCCAATGATCTTTAGCAATTCTAAGGAAAAAATTTCCAATAAATTTCTAGGAAAAAATTGCTGATTTCCCTACATCAGCTCCAGTCCATTGAGCGAAAATTTGCTATAGCTTATCCTTGGTCACGGCATCAACACGTCGAGGAATCGTTGATTTTATGTTCTACTAGGCGTTACTGCCCAGCTGGAAAAATTCCAAGCGCTTCGAAAAATAGCAGATTCGAGACGCTTTTAGCAGGTTACTTGATATGGTTATAAAAAAGTGCTTCTCTGGAAGCAATCTGCAGCAGTTTCGAAGTTATTGCTGAAATTTCAGAAAGCTGAATGCCAACGTCATTATGGTTCGAAAAGCAGATGATAATGAAGTGTTTTCTTCGATCATTATATATAGCTATAATGAGAAAAATGTTCTAGATTTATCATAACGGGTTTTCCAATAAGAGGTGTTATTTTGATATTCAAAGAAAAATGCCATTATTTGAGATAAATGATCGGATCTTTTTTCATTATAAAGAGGAAGGTATGCCGTTAATAAAGGAAAATAACAATAACATCAACCAAATGACCACCACGACAACGCCTACAGGACCATATCCTTTTCATGAAATTTTCCATAACCAAATCGCAAAGTGGCTGCCCTATGTCCTAGATAGCCTCAAGAATTCCATCTTTGAGGTCTTGAATCGACGCTGGGCTGTTGGCGTAGACCTTCTCTGTCACGTGGCCTCAAAGGAAGAAGTCGCAAGGTGTTAAGTCACAAGATCTCGGTTGCCAATTGTGATCACTTCTTCGAGAGATAATACGGTCCGGAAACTTTTCCCGTAAAAGATCAATGGTTTCGTTGCTTGTATGGCACGTAGCGCCATCTCGTTGAAAGTAAACGTTGTCCAGACCAATACCATCCAATTCCGGCCATAAAAAATCATTAATCATCTGTCGATAGCGCAATCTATTCACCGTAACTGTTGCTCCAGCCTCATTTTCGAAAAACTAAGGTCCAATGACCCCGCGGGACCATAAACTGCACCAAGCAGTCACACGTTGAGGATAGAAGGCTTTTCAACAATAACTCTTGGGTTTTCCGAGCCCCAGATGCGACAATTTTGCTTGTTGACGAAGCCATCGAGGTGGAAATGGGCCTCATCACTCAAGATGAGTTTTCGATGGAATTCCGGATCATTTTCATGCATTTCAAGGACCCAATCAGCAAAGACTCGACGTTATTGATGATCGGTCGGCTTGAGTTCTTATGTTAACTGAACTTTATAAGCCTTAAGACCCAAATCTTTATGCAAAATACGGTGTAATGACGTTTGTGGAATGCCTAATTCCAAAGAACGACGAGGAATGGACAAACCTGGGTTTTCTTCAACACTTTCGGCTGTTCTTGAGCGACGTGCACGGGTTTTATTCTTCACATCACTAACTTGTCCCGACAGCTCGAATTTTTCTACCAATTTCTGTATTGCGGTCCGACAAGGTGCTTCACGACGACCCAAAAATGTTCGAGTTTTACGAACCGTCTCTGCCACATTTTCACCATTTTTATAGAGAATTTTAATAATTTCAATGCGTTGTTGAATCGTGTATCATTCCATTTTTATTAATGGCGTTGTTTCTGCTTGTCAAATGTCAAAAAATGACAGCTCCAAAAGTAACATCTACCGAAATGGCTAATTAAAATAACACCTCTTATTGGAAAACCCTTATAATTTAAGTATGAAGCTCCGCTGTGCATCTGCTGATTTGAAAAATAAGAAGAAGAAATGCAAAGCATGCAAAGCACAAACTAATTATGTCAAAGTATTTTTTAATAATTTTTTTTCATTTCTCAATCGTTAAATGAAACAAAATAAAATTCAAATTAATAAAAACAATGTTTATCGCGTTGATTCCATCCATATCGCTTCTTTAATGTCGTAAGTAATTCAAAACCAGTTTGACAGTACAATTTAATTAAAGAAATGGCTGTGTCTGCAGTTCATTATAGACTAATGAGTTGTTAGTGATTTCTTCATTAAGAGCGCTGTATGTCTAGGGCATTAGTCATTGTGCATCGCAGAGTTTTAGAAGAATATTTGCATTAGTTCAGTGAAAGATTTATTGAATGGTTAGTTTGTGGAAATATAAAGTTATAAAGTGTATTGAATTATAATGTCAACCTTAAGCCAAAGAATAAGTAACTAAAAGAAAGGACACAGAAGAGTATTCCGATTGTTTACCTTTTAAATGCACACGGCGAGAAAAGGAAGGAATAAAGAGAAAAAAATAAAACAAAAATCAAACCTCTTTGAACATTTTACGAATAAGACAAAAAATATGAAAGCGAAGATTGCATGCAACGAAAAGGAGTGGCAAATGATTTATTTTCGTAAATAATAGAGAATGGGTGGAGTTTTCCCAATGTTTTTCGTAAATGAGAGAGAATGGGCGGAGTTGTCCCAATGTTTTTCGCAGGAATTCTAATGTTTGTTGGTGTAATCGCATGATATTTGAACATCACGTTTTTCTGTTTACATTCGTTTTGCTATGAAGATAATAAGTGGGAGAACTCATGCTGGATTCTCTGATATTTTCGGGAAAAATGACAATTTTATTTGAGAGGAACTTTACATCTCCTTTCAGCATGTGGGCCAAAGCGAAATTAATCTTTTTCTTTAAAATGGGAGGTAGGGTGACCTGATGTACATTATTATGAATAGTTTTATAGGATTTTAAGGGATATCCTACGTAATCCTACGTTCTCTCGATTTTTGTTTTTAGCTCATTGTCTCGGTTGCACTATAATAGTGTATAGCCCAGTTCTTTTCACCCATACATGCAAAAGACGAAAGTATATGAAATTACTTGCTTCATTCTAAAAAACACGAAAAATTTCCTATTTTGTTCGCCTCTATCTCTACTTATACTTATTTATACTTTGCTTAAGCTAGGTGATTTTCTTTTCAATTAAAAATAACCGTCAAGTTTTATATTTTCTCTGGTTTAAGAGAAACAATGGTAAATATTTGCTTCCAATTTGTTTCACATGAAGTGCTTTACAACACGTTGAGCGCCACAATAGAAAAAATATATGTTTCTCTTTGGGCCACCTCCAAATATCTTCGATAAACATTATTTTGTTTTTTATGTTAATATGCTCTATTACTATTTCAAGATATAAAAAAATCGTGTGGCATTTTGATATTTATCCTATGCGCGGGCCACGCATTTCAGTTACCAGCTACTCTGAGGTCCAATACGGATGCTACGAGCTCGTAAGTATTACCTTACGTTCTGGTATATGTCTCCGAGACGATGCTCATGGCCCTATTGGACATCTCATCGTGCATTCGTGCATAATCGAGCGCTTTGTACCTGCGCAGAAGCGCTTGCAAAGAACTTTTAAAATGCTTTTTTCCAGCCGGGTGGTTTTTTACTTCCTTTTGTATGTACTAGTTTGTGTATGCTCTTGTGGCTTATCCCTTGAATCCCTTGTCCGTATTTCAGTTGCAGCCAGTGGAGCCATCTGATATTATAACAAAGAAGTGTTTTCGCAGTCAGTATATAGTTATATTCAATGCTTTATAAGCCATTTCCGTTGGACATTGTCAAGAAAAACTGTAAAAAACAGCGGTAGGGTTACATTTCTTGTACATAGTCTGGTAGGTCATTCTAAAAGGAAGCGATTGGGTTTCTTAAATCCAATATGAAAAATGGATGTTGATGACTCGTGTTTTAATAAAAATAGTATTAAAATATAAAAAACGAGTTAAAATTCTGATATATTAATTTTGTTGAACATTAACTTCAAAAGCAGGAGGAAGGGAAATATTTGGAGATCATTGGAAAGATCCAACGATTATCTATGTATCGAAGTATAAATTATCATCACAGGGTATAACTTAAAGAAGTTATAGGATGATCTAGGAAAACATACCCAATTATCTTTAAGTCCCGTTATCTCGGAAACCGTTAGTATTTCCCCCACCACCCATAGTATGCCTAAGCATGACTTATCCATAGCCTTTGATTGCAGCAGCACAACCTGTACTCCTTGATTCCGTTGAGATTCCAAGTTAAAAGTTTAATATATTTTAGTGGATAATATAAGCTACGAAATAAAAAACGGAATAAAATCTAAAATTGTTTTCCAGTATATTCAAGGATAAAGAGTATTCTTGATGTCCCGTTTCACACAAGATGCTATTTTCTTTAGATAGATAGAAATCCTGTCTTTCAAATGAATTTTTAAATAAGATCAGGACTGCATTTTTCGAAATTTTAAAAATGTAATCACTCGCAAAATACGCATTGTACAGGGAAAATTTTTAATTTGTATTTTCGTTTTTACAAACCCTCCAAATACGTAAAATTAAAAAAAAAATTGGTGATGGTCATGTCACACATGTTGCCTATTTGATATGGAATGACCCAGATAGTTAGGTAGGCAGATACGGTAAGTATATGTGCAAGGGATGTGCATAAAATAAAATTAATTAATTATATCTTCCAACAAGGTAAATTTGTATTTACACCCCCATCTAATTGATTATCTATTACGCGTTGCTAAGACTTTAGAGTATTTAAATATAGTGGACACATCATGTTTCACTCAGATGGCATTTTTTTTTGCATTTATTGCAACTTATTTATATATCGTTAATTCTATACCAAACATTCGATAATGGTTACGAAAGATACGAAATGAATACTCTCAGCGAAATAGGGTGAAGTCTACAAAGAGTGGCTAGAAAGCGCTGAGGTTGGATCAGATTCTAAAGTTGCTCGAAGTCATTAGGAACACTGTTTAGAGAGTTCGGAAGAAAAAGAGGATAATTACCATGTACATTTTATCATTGATAACACAAATATTTACTGCAATTAGATCGCTGTGCAACGGTAAATCAGCTGAGATAGACAATGTCCCGTAGAATGGGATGAAAGGCGTGATTGTCGTGGTTGATCTAATCGACTTTAAAAATTGAAAAGGTACACATCAATAACAGAGAAAATTTTACCATTTTTAATGCTATAAACAGTTGCAATCGCTTGTACAATAAGAAGGTTATATAGAGATGAATTTTTCATAAGAGATTTTTTCTACATAGAGTCGATTACGACAAGACTTCCGATATAATAGTAAATGCCTACGACGAATTTTGGAAGTTCACTCAATGAATCGCCTGTCAAATTTAGAATTGCGAAGATGCTCTAAGCAGGACAAAATCGATTAAGTAAAGCCCAAACGAAAAAAGGGGAATCTCCCTATAGAGATTATAAAAGGGATAAAGGGAAAATTTAGGAAGGTAGAATTTTGACTAAACACAGATTTTTGCTTTTTTTTACCTACTGGTACACATATTCATATATGTATATACACATAATTGCATACGCCGGAGTGTAGTAGCTTACCTACTACCTAGGTGCTGTTATCCGGGAGCTGTGGAAAAAGGAGAACAACGTTTGAGTACATAACTCAGTGAGATGCATTTAATCATATCTTCGCTACATTCTTCCCACACTCATATACAGTCATATCATATCAAAAGTTCGCTATATCCTTATTGTTTTCCGTCAAGTTTAATAGATCATTAATGTGTACCGACAGGTTGACGAAAGCGACTTACGCTACGTTTCTATCTTGGAACTCATACATTAAAATGTATTTGTGACGCACGCATATTAACCAGATGTAATGTTAAAGTTAGTTCCTTAAGGAAATAGAGTGCGACATACGCAGGAGCAAAGCAGGTTATATGCGACTCACGCACAGATGGTAGGTGCGACACTCGCATTCACAAATTATTTATCCTAGACTACACAGTACAATTTAGAGTCCCAGAACTACCCAGCTTAACATTAAACCTACGATTTAATTTAATATAAATATGCTTGTCTCTCACCCAGTCCTGTTTCTTTATTACAACTTCACACGAATTCTTAATTACGACTTCACTTCTACAGTTCGGTCACTACACAGACTACCTGAGAGTATACTCGACCCAAATTGGAATCATATAAGTCCTACGCTTTTCAACATAACATTCGCACCAGCGCCTACCAAACGAAATAGATACTTAGTTTACCGACATACCAGACATTCCTAACACGGTGAATGTCATGCAAATAACAGTACTAAACAATTGCTGGATTGGAATCCATGCCAATACTAAATTTCACATGAGTAGAAGCTACGAAATACTGAGAAAACCAGAATCTAACTGTAAGCTCCCCTTGTAGAATGGATAGGAACCATATTTGCACTACGTCGTTAAAGAATTGAATAAACCTAAAGAAATAGAGCTTAAAAATCAAAAACAATACGAGCTTTGCGCAGATTGGAATTATCCATTCGTAGAGTAGAAACTGTTTAAGGAAGCTCGATAGCTATTTAGAACGCGCCCACAGTAAATTGCTACATGAAATGCAAACCACAATATTATCTTTCCCTCTGACTACAAAATACAAAAGCGGAATATCCCTAGAATAGCCCATTCAATCACATTTTAATGAAAGTAATGAAGCAGATAGCGCCATCTATGCATAATACATGGAGTTTGGGCGGAAAATTTCGTGACAGCAAGATTATTCAGACACTTTGAGAATTTTATAAGATAGATAAGACGTTTATTTCACAGACACGTTCTTCATTTTCTTGTATACCGCCCTATATTCATAGTTCATCGCGCCATCATTGGGTCGGGCACATGCTAACGAGATAAAAATCCCTGAAGATAACGTTCTTATAACACCACAGACTTTCATTTCCACATTTGAAGGAGAGGATAAAAAATTTATCTAGACTCGTAGCTTTAAAGATTGAAAAAATCGAGATTACTGATTTTATGTTATCTAGATTAGTAGCCTTTGCAGTAGTTGACCAACTCCCACCTTGTCAGAATAGTTTTTCAGTCCGCTATATCCATTTAACGACGGGTACATGCACATAACCCCAAATTTCCCGACGTATACAAGACCTACTGGAGATTTCTAAAAGGAAAGAAAAAAGAGACCCAAAAGCATCAAGCCACAGCTACAGAATACTTCAATAAGCAAAAACTTAGTTTTACATGGCAGCTCCATAACCTCAAAACTGAGAAAAAATTGCTGCTAAATAATTTAAGATGCAGCGACAAAACCCTTTACACGACAGGCTGTCCTCTATCATCGCTAGTATTTTATCTAAAACGAATAAAATTACGAATAAATTCGAAAAAATTACACAAATAATATTAAATGTACCAAGTTATACCTACCTCAGCATATTTATATTTTTTAATAATGTCAACGAATGATATTACGTCAGCCAGTTGTTGTGGTACATTTTGAAATCAAAACTGGTGTTGCCAAGGCAAGACATCTTGGAAAAATAAAACTTAACTGGTTACAGCGGCTACAAAAAGACGACACACAGCATTTGAAATCACCATTCCTTTCACAAAGTTGATCTCGTTCAGCGTTAAGAGTATAAGAATCGTGTTCCCTACCTTTTGC
The DNA here is from genome assembly GCA_963924295.1 of Dioctria rufipes. Lineage (NCBI taxonomy): Eukaryota > Metazoa > Arthropoda > Insecta > Diptera > Asilidae > Dioctria > Dioctria rufipes. The sequence continues at coordinate 87,847,431 of OZ002744.1, forward strand.
AGAATTTAACTTTGGCTTTCGGAGAAAATCTGAATATTCCTATCATTTTGTACAGAGATTTTTTGCTAACAATAAATTTTGTTACCTTCCTTCCGACACGCAACAGTAATCTCATTCTGCTGTAGAAGTGTTTTGGTACCTTCCTTCCTACACGTGCAGCACGCTCAAATAATTCCACAGAAGTTTATTCTGTTTATAGAAGAATAATTCTGTTTTTGTTTTTTTTTTTTTTTTTTTTGTCAGAGGAAAAAGAGCGGCAAAAGTGACATCGTTTGGACTAAATTCAACTAAACCTTAAGTAGAAATTTAAATTGCTTGAAGTTTCCATTGTCAATTTTTACTGAATTTGCTTGATACTCAGCTGTACTACGTTTTGGAAACATCGGCAGTAGGTAGTTCACCCAAAGTATGCTTCTGGGTCAGTCTTCATTATGCGCTGAGCAGTCTGAATTATCACAGGAATCAACAAGGGCGCCCAATTTTTGGATATTCCTGACATGATAACCTTCATGCATAAAAAGACACGAATTGCTATTTTTCTTATGGCTGTATGTAGTAAAAATTTGTAGTAAAAATTGTTTTTTTTCTAGCTAGATTCGAGAAGGCCATCATCATTAGTACTCCTCACTTCGATTCTTGTAATCCGAATTACCCCTAGAACAGTAGGCATTACTTCCAATTAGTCCTAACAAACTGCATCACTCAACTCAGAACCCAAGGCAAAAGGTTTGTAGAAACTTGTTCCATAGTGTCCTTATCACACCGCCATCATAAGTTTAGTACAATATCAATTTTCAAAATACTCACACATTCTCACAAAGCTTTTAATAAACTGTTTTTTATACCCAAGGGAAATAAAAAATTATTTTACCAACATGGAATATGGAAATCACTAAAGAACTGTAACATTTCCTCTTATTCTTCTGAAGCAATTTAATTATCCATTAAGAGGAAGAAGAAGAAGAAGAAAGCCGTCACTTTAAATATATTGCCGCCATTAATATTTCTCACGTTCGCCACATTGCGGTAAGAAAATATTATCACAGTGTGATTCTGTGGACAGTGCCTGCATAAATCATTGTGGGCAATTCACAGTGCCCAATGCAACTTCATCCAGAGTCCTTTTAAGGGAGAACGAATGAAAACATACTTTTTGAAAAACTTTCGAGTTTGAATAAATTGTGTTTAGTTTCATCTTTTATTTTAATTTTTACACCATCTGTAAAGGTAGCCCCGGGAATAATTAAGAAACTTCGATTATGGTCAAGGATTTAAGCTCAATTTTATGGAAGAATCATGGGCTGGAGCTGTTCCCTGGCCCTAATTATACTATAAATACTGAATTAAGTCACGATTTTACTGAATATTTTGTAAATAATTCCCACTTAAGATTAGATTATAAATAAAGTATATAGGTATGATACTTTCGCTATTTAAAGCTGAATGAATATCTGACTCAAAAATTAATATCAAAACTGATATAAAACATATATAACTGGTTTACGCTTTGAGCGCTTGGGATCACATCCTATTTTAATAAATCTGCCAGAAGCGGGTGATGAAAATGAGGAAAATGTTGTTCTTGGCGAAACTCTTTTCGAAAATTGGTAACCATAGAGGACCGAAAGAAACTTTTTAAAACATATTGTAAATTGGACCAAGTTGGAAAATATCATTTTATTTCAAAAACTACTGAAATAAAAAACAAAGCATCAATACTTTCAGCAGAAACTTATCTAATCTGATACTCTTAATAAAAAAAAAAAAAAACAGGTACACAACCCAGCAAAGCCATGCATTTGTCATCTAGATAACACATTGCATAAATACCATACAAAAGTATAGCCTCACCGAGCAGATCAAATTAAAATCATTATCACCATTACCAGTACCATAGAACGGGAATTTCTTCTCTACCTGATAGAGATAACATCTTTTGCAAATATAATTTAACTTAACATAGTAGTATGTGTTACTCTTGATTTTTTGTAGCTATGCACTTTTGTTCGTAGCTATGCAAATTTTATCGCTAGTACCGTAAAATCACAGATGGAATTCCATTTCTTGTTATCATGCGCATCTGCTACTCTATCATTTCGTGTTATGTGCAAGCAAGGGCTATCTAAAGCACACGCTGACTTGTCTTGATTTCTTTGTACAATTGGCATCGATTGAGGTAGGTTGGCTAGGGACTAACATTTATATCGAATATCGACTGGTATACTAATTGCTAATAATCAATAATTTCTGGTCTCTACGGAAATTGAAATATCTTCGCCGGTTCTCGACCAACTAAAAGAACATTATATTGGGTCTCAACTGATATAAATTTTTACTAATACTCACTTTATTTCTGGTCTCGACGGAGATATAGTATCTTACTTCGGGTCTCGGCTGAAGTTAAGATAACTCTTTAAACCGGGTCTCGACTGACTTAAAGAATATTATCTCCGGTTTTGATTGAGATAAAATTATTTATTTCTAGACGGAAATAAACAACTGTTCTAAGCAAGAACAATGGGCTTAACATTAGCTTACAGCCAATTCCTTAAGTCCCAAGTTTTTGATCGGTGAGCTCCAGTCAGTTGTAATATTTCATTATATATTTATATATATAAAGAGTTTTCCAATAAGAGGTGTTATTTTGATATTCAAAGAAAAATGCCATTTTTCGAGATAAATGATCGGATCTTTATTTCATTATAAAGAGGAAGGTATGCCGTTAATAATGGAAAATAACATCAGCCAGATGACCACCACGACCACGCCTACAGGACCATATCCTTTTCATGAATTTTTCCATAACCAAATCGCAAAGTGGCTGCCCTATATCCTCGATAGCCTCACTAATTCCATCTTTGAGGTATTGAATCGACGCTGGGCTGTTGGCGTAGACCTTCTCTTTCACGTGGCCACAAAGGAAGAAGTCGGAAGGTGTTAAGTCACAAGATCTCGGTGGCATATTGTGATCACCTCTTTGAGAGATAACACGGTCCGGAAACTTTTCCCGTAAAAGATCAATAGTTTCGTTGCTTGTATGGCACGTAGCGCCATCTTGTTGAAAGTGAACGTTGTCCAGATCAATACCATCCAATTCCGGCCATAAAAAATCATTAATCATCTGTCGATAGCGCAATCCATTCACCGTAACTGTTGCTCCAGCCTCATTTTCGAAAAAGTAAGGCCCAATGACCCCGCGAACCGCACCAAACAGTCACACGTTGAGGATAGAGAGGCTTTTCAACAATAACTCTTGGGTTTTCCGAGCCCCAGATGCGACAATTTCGCTTGTTGACGAAGCCATTGAGTTGGAAATGGGCCTCATCATTCAAGATGAGTTTTCGATGGAATTCCGGATCATTTTCATGCATTTCAAGGACCCAATCAGCAAAGATTCGACGTTGTTGATGATCGGCCGGTTTGAGTTCTTGTGTTAACTGAACTTTATAAGCCTTAAGACCCAAATCTTAATGCAAAATACGGTGTAATGACGTTTGTGGAATGCCTAATTCCAAAGAACGACGAGGAATGGACAAACCTGGGTTTTCTTCAACACTTTCGGCTGTTCTTGAGCGACGTGCACGGGTTTTATTCTTCACATCACTAACTTGTGCCGACAGCTCGAATTTTTCTACCAATTTCTGTATTGCGGTCCGAAAAGGTGCTTCACTACGACCCAAAAATGTTCCAGTTTTACGAACCGTCTCTGCCACATTTTCACCATTTTGATAGTGAATTTTAATAATTTCAATGCGTTGTTGAATCGTGTATCGTTCCATTTTTATTAATGGTGTAGTTTCTTCTTGTCAAATGTCAAAAAATGACAGCTCCAAAAGTGACATCTACCGAAATAGCGGCCTAATTAAAATAACACCTGTTATTGGAAAACCCTTTAGTATAATACATTCACTCATATACATACATACTTCGTGTACATATCTATCAAATATATTAATTCAACTTAACCCTATATTTATTTACAAATATATAATATATGTATATAATTATATCACTTTCTTGACGATCATATATTGCAATTTTCTCCCAGTCATTGTGATTAAAATCTCTGACCCAAAACTTATATATTGAGTTTTAGTTCAATACACCTATTCTTGAAAATCGTACATTATAAATCTGTGTCAATAAGTGTGTTTTCTAGTATGTGTTTATCACTGACCTAATGCCTTATATACGTAATCTGATCTTAATAGTGAGAAATTCTGGAATATTCAGACAGTTTATTGAAAGTTAAAAGCAAGTGAGTAGTATTTGTTTTGATAAGAGAGTCGACCATTGATCTTGAGCCGAACTTGCCAGTGCATTCATTTCAGTTTCACTAAATTCAAATTTGCTTGTACGTTCTAACATCGGGCAGTACATTTTATGATCCGTCGAGCTGGATCTCAGGTCTAGTGGCTTACTCTCTTAATCCTTTAAACATTTTTACACTTCAAAAATTTTTGGAAACGATCTCCGCACAAATCTTCGAAAAATCGTTCAATAAATACAACGAAACTGATGTAGAAAAACTAACGAAAGTTCTTATTTCTGAGCGGTTAACCGCCCTAAGCGAAATTGGTCAGATTATAAGAAAGATGATTATACAATTATCCAAGCCACGCAGGCTTCGGAAGATAGTGAACTTCAAAAGTACGATTATTTTTCAAACGATAAATTTTCGAAGATGGAATATAAATACTTCATGTTTCGAGGTATTCTTAGATAATTAGATGTATTCGAAACAAAGGTTTCACCAAGTCCGAAAACAGAGAATGAAACTTATTCGTGTCTGAGATAGAATTACAATTCCAAAATTCTCATGCTCTCACGATTCATGGAGGCCTTTTCACGATTTGTTTAATTCACTGGTGCATATGAATTCTGCGTTATCTCCGGTGCAGAAATTGCATTATTTGAAATCAAGTGTATGTGTAGCAGCAGTTAGAGCAGCAGTTAGAGCACTTATTGCGTCAATTTCATATGACCAGTTCGTGTTACGACAGTGCATGGAAGATATTGCTTGTAAGGTATTGTCATGTTCTAGCGCACTCCGTGCTCCTAGGAGAGAGCGCGCGTAGGGGTACTATGAATAATTTAATGAACATTTTTCGACAATTTCAGCAATTGACTTTATTTTAATTTAAAGAACACTTTACGACAATTTTAGAAATTGACTTTATTTTAATTTAAAGAACACTTTTCGACAATTTTAGAAATTGATTTTATTTTAATTTAAAGAACACTTTTCGACAATTTTAGAAATTGACTTTATTGTAATTTAAAGAACAATTTTCGACAATTTTAGAAATTGAATTTATTATAATTCTCAACGAGGCGACCAATAGACGGGTGAAAAAACGACTCCCCGAGGTTTGGGCAGATTGCACTCAGGTACCCACAAATTAAAAAAGCTTTTGAAGCAATAGATTTTTTAATTTGTTTTATTGTTTTTTCACGAACTTGAAAAAACGTACGTGAGAAAATGAAAAAATTCTTGGTGAGAGCTATATACATCAATGCAAAACTGTAATCCGATATGCACTTGTGCGCCCGTCTTGAAATATTAATTTTAAGAGGGCGCGAAAATTTGTGATAATTGTATGTATGTATGTACATACAATTAGATTGGATTAAGTAAGTAATGTACGTAAGTACAGTGTACATACGGAAAAAGGGTAAGAAGACACTGTATGTAGGGGAGAATGCATACCGTGTGAGTGGAATGTGTGTGTGATAACAAAATGCAATTTATGCTAAATTTCATTTTGTTATAATATGCGGGAATGCATTTCTAAATTGCATTTTAAATTTTGATAGAGTTTTTAATATGAAATAATTTTTCATTTTCAGGGTCATTTATGAGGTACATCAATATATTGTATGGGACAATATATTGATGTATGGACTTTCTGGTCACAACATCCCTTACCAATGTGCAAAAGAAAGTTTTATTCTTTCAAAAAGAAAACTTTCTTTCACACCGATGACGGAGTTTCTTAAACATAATTGTAAGCGCTTATTTGTATAGGCAAATTAGATATGTTTACCTATTTACATATTATTATAAGAGGAGAAGTTACACAATCTTTTTTTTTATTTTCATCTACTGAAGTTATTTCAATATTTATAACCTTTCTTTATAAAAAAAGAAATAATGAGAATACCATATAAAAATTTTTATATACTATTTATAATAAGGTCAATTATTCTATAAGGTTTAAAAAAAATATGTATCGTTATTCTATAGGAATAGTTATAATGGTAAGGAATATTCATAACTAATAACATGGTCACTCAAAAAAAAAAACCTATAGTTTTAGTAGCCAGAATTCTAAAAAACGGGTTTATAAGTTGGATAGTAGCTAATAATAATTACATAGTTATATATACAAATATTTTTTTTTTCACTACTGTATTTACATTAATTATTTATTTATTTATATAAATTTTTATTTATGTTTCTTTTTCTTAGATGTTTTCTTTCTCTTTTCATATACATGACTACATACATATTTACCAATATAATGTCAGATATTATTTTTCTCTTAAATTGTTTAGTAGTAGATATTTTGTTTGGATGGTGATGGTATAGGAGGATAAAAATTGGGAAGGGATAGGTTACCGTTTCCTTTTGTCATTGTCCATAAGTCAAACGTTTTCTGTCGTCTTTCTTTGTGGAGCTGGAGTTATTTTGAACTCCAGTTTTATTGGTACAACTCTAGGTATATATTCTAGTTCTTGTTCGAGATTTATATTTTTGGATTTTCGTTCCTTCGGTTTATATTTAATGTACATATAGACGCAGGCAATAGAGATGATTAACGCAATTGTCACATATAATATTGCATAGTGGTGTATTATGATGATTGTTAATTGGATTAAGCGGAATTCATTCCTGCTCTTTTTGCGAACGATTTAATTCTAGCACTTTCTTTATATCCCGGTTGTTATAATCTTTAAGGAATCTGTTTCTGACGGGTGGGCCAAAAGTCACCATGGGGTTTAAAAATTAAATTGGTAACATATGGTAGGATGAAAAAAAGGAGGGGTAAGGTGGGGTGGGGAAACATGCTTACCTATGAAGAACAGACAGTTGGCTATCATGTAAAAAAGGAATGAAGAGAAACGGTCAACAGGGTGTGGAGCAATGTACAAACGAAAAAGTTAGTAATTTTTAAACCCCATGGTGACTTTTGGCCCACCCTGTATATGCGTTTCCTTTGGTGAAGACGTCATATTCCATATTATAGCGGAAATGTTTATTGTTGGGATGAAATTGGAATTAAATTTGGATATTTTTACGTTATGTCCATGCAAGATGAATTCCTTGGTTTGCACATAACAACCGGATGGATATATAATTTTCCTGTTCTTTTCAGCGTTTGTGAACTAATGGAGTTTTCACAAATATTATCTATATGGAGCACATTTTTTAGGAAGAAAAGCCAAGCGTTCCGCTGCGATTATTGCGTCCAGTAATAATTCTGTTGTGGAGTTAATATTTTACACTCTGATGTAATCGATTCCTTTTTTATCAGGTTTACTTCATATTGTTTTTTTTTTGCATTTTCGTTAAGTATCGGTGATGATATCCTGCAGTAAAAATGCATATGATCCAAGGTTGCGCAATTGTGGATATCTTGGATTGTTAGTTGAACATAATACTCGCGATTGTAGTCTATTGATTTGAATTCCCTCGATGGTTCAATATATATGAGTGATCCGTTAAGGATTACCTACATTGCTTTGAATATTTGGTATGGTTCCTTGAATGGAAGTGGAATTCGGAGTTCGATAATTATTTTATTATTGAAAATATTTGCAGAAATTGTACTTAATTTGTAAAGTTGTGATAAGATATTGGTTCTAGAGTTTATGGGAAGCATCACTGAATTTGACAGTTCTTGCCAGATGTTCAGTAAAAGTTCCTCTATTTGTTTAGGTGATATAAGCGTAGGATGAAATTTCCGTGTCGTGAATCTGTTAGAATATCTATTAATTCTGAACGCGTATTTTGGTATCTGAATGCCATTAACGAAACTAGGGAAATAAGAGATTCAAGTTCGATTGATATTTTGTTATCAAGTGTCATATTTTCAATTGATGATGTAGCTATCTGTACTGATATTAGTTTTTTTTATGCATATTTAAGAATTCCTAGTCAATTGCGGTTTTGTTTTATTAAATATGTGGGCTGTTGCTTTAACATTTACAGTTTGGCTTTTCATAAGGGAAAGGAGGGATTCTTGACTTAACGTGAGATTACGGATTTGCTCATCATAAACTTTGGCGTCATCTTCGTCTAATTTACCGAAGAGAGCTTTGGAGATTGAGCCTATGGCATTAAATAAGGCTCTTTGTTTCCTACTTTGTGTTACTAGGGGAATATTTTTATATTCAATATTTACTAATATAAGATTAATTTTCAGCAACGTACCGTTGCAAGTGTCGGCAATAGCTGAATTCTTATTCAGTTTCTGACAGATTGCTGTAATCTGCTGTACGATGAATTGCGTATTCCTGAGCATAGAGAAAGTATCTATAGAGGAATCTCTTGAACAGCTGATCAATAGAAAGAGATTACCACGTCATTTGAAAAAATAAAACAAAAAAATGAATGGAAATTTTGAAAGAAAGAACTGCATGTAGTCTTAAGGTAATTGAGCATGTGTGTGACAGAGAGAAATATACTTGATTTTTTCTGAAGGGGAAATGTTTACATTTTTCAATAACCGAGCACATGGATTTTTACACACTGGCGAATAAGGGTGTAGTGGTTCACTGTTGTTCTTTACACACTGGCGAATAAGGGTGTAGTGGTTCATTTTACACACTGTGGTTTTTGCATGTATTTATGGCAAAATCGAAATTGCATACTTTTGTTTTTATTTTCATAAAAGACGTTACAAATATAATTTCAATCAGTCATTTTATTGTAAAATTTGCAGACAATCGTGTACAAGTGTTAATTGTTTTTTTGAAATATTGTGCTGTGAAAAATAAAAATAATAAAATTAATTGATCTGCACTATAAGTGCATTTTATAAACAAATAAAAAATCAATTAATAATGAGGTGTGCCGTGAAATGCTGTAAATGGGAACGGGGCCAATCGCATTTCCGTTTCCCAAAGGATGACAGTGGGTAAGTTATGTTTTTTTCTCATTTTGAGGGTTTCATTACTAAAAATTCGCGCGTTCCAAAAATCCGTAAGACAAATGAGAGCATTTTCCCTGTGTTATTCTAATTACACAGCAAACAATTTCTTTAATTTTAATTCAATTATTGGAGGTGAAAACTTTATGGTCTCTCCTTTGGCCTTCCAGTATTTTTCTTAACTTAAACTGAAGTTATTTTACGAAAAGGATAAACGGGCATCTTCGGGTATTCCAGTCATTTATTTGTGGGATTCGGTTTAAAGTAATTCTGCGGGATGGCCAACGTTTTGATCACTACGGGCGACCTGTTTTCTTAAATTATAGGTGGCGGTCTACCAACAACGTATATGTTAAGTGATCATAAGAAAAGTATGGTTATTTAAAGCCAAAAATAAATATAAATTAAAACAACCACAGATAATACTAATTAATATTCAATATCAAGTTATTTTATTAAGAGAAAATAATGATTTCTTCTCACAAGCTAATTAGTTTATAAATAAAACAATATGGTCCTTTATTTTCTTATTATTCATGCGAATAATGTTATTGTAATTACATATTACCGATTATTTTTTATGTCGTATCAGAGGATGTACTGGAAATAGGGCATTGCATATTTTCGGCAAGCTTTTCATATTGTAGTTCATATGTACTTATAGTTATTCGTAAACATTCTTCCAAATGGTCATCTGTCAAACGGGAGCTATGTTTTGTTTTAATTGCATTCATGGTAGAAAATTTTGTTTCGCAGAGGTAAGTGAACCGAAAAGGTTGCTAAATATTCTGCACATCTCCATTCGCATGGATATTTTTCTTCACAAATTCAAATAACTATTTTGAAACGAAGCCCTTGATTTAAAAAATATATCAAATTTTAAATTAAGGATTTCATTTTCAACTAGTCCGCAACCAAAAATTATTTTAATTTTATTATAATTTCTTCTATGTTTAATTCATCATTGAATGGGAATGAAATGATGAATAAATTAAGGAAAAAGTTCGAAAAGAATGAAGAATTGTGTGCGGTTTGTGTTGAGTTATTAATGTTAATTACTGAGTATACCCGTTCTACATTAGTAGAGGCATGAGGAAGAACATTTAAACAAAAAAATTAGAGACATTTGAAAAAAGAATTTAGAAAGTTTAAAGAAAACTAAAAAATCATCGAGTCTCTTACCAAGTAATAGTTTTTTAAAGAATTTCTCATCCGTTATTTTTAAAGGGACTAAAATCAAAAACGCGCAGCTCTTTCCATTCATCGCCTAACTTTTGTAGATTTGGAACGAAGAACTGGAATTAAAAAAGCATAAAATAACAAAACATTTTTTTCATGTTGAGATGTGAAGGTGCATATGTATAAGGCAGGCTGCCAGTCGACCGCTGTTGATGCTTTGGCCACCTTTGTTCTGTATGTTTTGTAAGATATTTGATCGACAATACCCTGCACATGAAAAGTTCAATTAACATGGAAAAGCTAAAGTTGGATTAAGACGTGTATGTAAAACGTTTTTTTGCAGTTTTCCTCGTGTTACGGTACAGATTTTCAAATCTGGGAATCTCGTAATATTGTGTATGTATATTTGTACATACATACAACTCGATTAGTAATACTAGGTACATACATACAAATACCTAAATTACCATTTGCATGCATCGAAAGTTCTTCAACTTAAGATCATGCAAACTGTTGAAATTACTGCATCAGCGGTTCGTTCACTTTTCGTTACATTTTGCCTGCACGCAATCAAAAAAAATTAAACAAGCGAAAGCTCGCAATATCTATGCGCGGCCCGTTCAACCTTGCATTTCAATTCTTTAGTTAAATAAACAAGCGATCAAATTTCACGGTGACAAACCGTATGATCGAAAGAATGAAATGCAAGGTCGACAGTAGAAAAACAAAAAGTAAAAATATTTTGCGATCAGTTTGTTGGCTTCGAGGTGAAATTGGAAAATTGCAAATAAACAATTTAAGCAATTTCCAGTTGAACTGCGGGGTCAGCGAATTGATCGATGAATGACCAGGTGAACTGGGCACCTGAAAAAGAAAAGCCCAGCGAGTTGGATTTTAAATTTGATGTACGACGGTTGGGAGTCGAATTTAAGAAATTAAGGTTGTTGGTTTAAAAATTCTGACTATTGCGGATCGCGAGTTATGATTTAAATTTCCTACGCGTTGGTGTTGGCTCTAAAAAGTCGGGCGCGGTACAGAATCAATAAATTATTAAAAAGAAAAAGGAAGGAAAGTTTTGTTGGTTCGTAAAAATACAGGAATGTTTTGAAAAAAGAAAAAATATTATAGTTTAAAGAATAAAAGAAAAACAAAATGTAAGCAAAGTGTGGTGTTTGATTAATTAAAGAAAAAAAACCCAGACCAAGATAAGGAACACAAGACACGTTGAGAGGAGGCAAAGCTGTGAGTACTCGAAGAAGTTTTAAAAATATAACAAATTGGCGCAGCCGGTAGGATAGTGGAAGCAAGTCTTTCTAAGCTAAAAGGAAAAAACATAAGAGCTTGAAAATCCGCTATCCTGCGAACAACAAGGGGTTAATTAGATTAGACCTGTTTGGTCTAATCGCCCCCAACGCTCGGGGTAGTTCAACATTAGCTGCCTCTGTCCATTAGCAAGCAGACACCCCCTCACCAAAGCACAAAGTGCCAGCGTGGGACATAAGTGGGCTTCATCCCTGCCCAGGATATCAGAAGAAATTAATTCCAAGGAAGGATAACAACTTCCACGCATTGAAGGAAGACCGTCAACAGACTAAAGCTTGGGAGGACTGCGAAGAAGGCTAGAAAGCCCCCTTTCAAGCTACACCAAAGGGAACACGAAGAAGGCAATAAGCCCCCCTAGTACACAACCACAGCAGCACAGGGAATATAGGAAGCAGGCCTAAGGCCCCCCTGTGCCCAGAACCAGAAAGTTGTATGTCGGAAAACAACGCTACACCCGGGACTTCAGCCACAGAAACAGGAGATAACCCTAGAGCAACTCCAACAACGGAGGAAATACAGCCACGAGTTCCAGATACAGAATCTTCTCCACTACCATCTTCCACATCAACTCCACAGAAGACATCGCCGCAGCTCAGAGGAGTCACATTACGGTGCGGCAAAACACTTCAAGGTTCTGGTCAAGTAAGCCAAAGAAATTCAGATTTAAATTCATATTTAAAATATTTAGAAGAGAGAGTGAGGGAAACCCACAAACTAACTGTTCCTCAGTGTGACGTTTTAAATAAAAAAATTACTCAGACGGGTGAGCAAAGGCTCGCGAAAGTACGTAAGTTTAAAGAGGACACAGAACGATTTAAAGAAGAGCTCTTAAAGTTTGAGGGATTCTCACACTCGCTCACTAAGGAAAATAGTGTTAGAATAAGTGAAAGTGAAGTCAGTGATAGCGAGCCATCCGCGGGTGAAATAGTTTTGAATTGGCTGGGCGATTCCCTTTTGGAAACCAGTTCAGACGACAGTCATATCGGAACGGTGTCATTTACGCATCACCCAAGCGATTTGGTAAAAAAGTCGAAATTAAAAATGGCAGACTACGCCAAAGTAGCCAAATTGGCAGCCCAATTGATTCCTCTTTTTTCGGGTGAACCACACCCAAAGTTGAGCTTAGAGCTCCAAACCTTTCTGGGTTGCTGTAAGCAAGTGACCCAGTGCATATCAGTGGAAGAGCAAACAGCCTTTCTTCAAATTTTCCCCACTAGGCTTCGAGGCGAAGCATACCAACTGTTCGCCTCAAACATTCCTGCCACATTTAGAGAGGTTGAAGAAAGGCTCAATCGAGCATATCTCCCTCGGGAAACTTATCAAGAGTTAGTAAATAGATTAATTACAATTCGCCAATTTCCACAAGAAGCTCTAGCCACTTTCACATCGAGAGTGAAACAATCACTAGTTCTCTGTAAAGATGCAGCAGAAACTAAGTACAGTGCAGCAGAAGCCCCAGCGGTTAATAAACAGTTGGAGGACTTCGCTAAAAACGCACTTAAGACTGGTGTACATAATCCACATTTATGTCAATATCTGTTGACGATAGGGGATGAAACACTTGAAAACTTAATACAAAAAGCGTTGGATATGGAGAGGCTCCAACAAAGCGCTTTTCAGCTTCACTCACCCACACTAATTCCGCCCACTTCATACGAACGAATTCACCTCAGGCTTATTCACATACCCCTCTTACTTATCCGGCACCTACATTTCCAGCAATAAACCCAATCACGCACCAGGCACAGTACACACAGGCCTCAAGCGCAAAAGATACACAAAACAGGAATTACAATTACAGACAAGTAAAGACCAATAATAAAAATAATATTCCTAATATCCCGAACATTAAATGTAGTTTTTGTAGTAGAAGAGGTCATACATATACTGACTGTTTCAAACGAAAAAACACCCCGTACTGTGAAAAGTGCAAAGCCTATGGTCATGATGTCCGTGAATGTAGGCGCCAACGTGAACTCCCAACCAATTCTCAAAACTCTCAAAAGACAAGGGAGCCCCGAGATCAACAAAATCCGCGTGTCTACAATGTGAGACTCAAATGCGATTTCTGCGGTCGAAATGGACATATTTTAAACGAATGCCGACAAAAGCAAAAATGGGAAGCTCAGAGTCAGGGAAACGACATACAGTCGGCCCAAAACTCCCCGGCTCGACTTTAAAAACCCCACTAAGTAAAATAGGGTCCTCTCAGTCGCCTAAAACAGGTGTACCTACAGTTAAAATCCCCCTAGATATAGGCCTAAACGACCAAACAAAACTAGTCGTGGACACTGGCGCTGAGGTTAGTTTAATAAAGAAAAAGGCACTAAAAAGCATCGAATCAATCAACACAAAAGAAACATATAGCTTACAGACACCTTTCGGTACTGGAAAGACACTGGGGAGTTGCCAAGGAAAGTTCAATTTAAAAAACAAAATTCCCTGCAAGTTCCAAGTTGTACAAAACTTGCCCGGTCTTTCCGACGACGGACTTTTAGGAAATGACTTCCTGTCGAAAAATTGTAATGTTGAAGGTCCTAACCACACCCTCAGGTTTCCTCGCACGGAAACCAACTCAGAGGAGTTCGCATTGCCTCTAACCATAGCAATGAAAGAGCCGTACCCACCAAAAGCAGTCGAAGTGAGAAAACTGGCTGAAAAAATAGAACTTATAGAGGACCAGAAATCTTTCTCTAGTATCTCCAAGGCATCTGAAAAAAGAAATGCTGACTGCCAAACTCAAAATGAGCTAAGGGAGTACGAAGCACGGAAACGGGATAACGGACTCGGCGAAATAAGGAAGCACAAGGTCTCGTTGAAAGAACCTATATGCATACCTGCCCGGTCACACATTGTTGCCAGAATCCCATTGCAAGTGAAGGAAGAAATGCTCTGTCTATCTCAAGAGATAGAAGACGGAGTCTTCCTGGCAAATAGTCTACTTCGCACTGGAGAAGAAACAGCGCTGGTGGGAATCCTCAACATTGCCAACCATCAGGTAAACCTTTAAAAATTGGCATTACAGGTAGTTCCTACAACAGACTACAAAATAGCCCCCCTCAGTCCTGAAAAAACCCCAAATGTTAATATTGGCATACGGTTGCAAGGCGCGTGTGAGATTAATTCAAAATCTGAGCCCCACGGCCTCAAGGTAGAAAACTCTCCACCACCTCGTAGTGATAAATCTTCGCCACAACAGCCATCTAAAAATGCGGGCACGCTCATTAGAAGCCCTGAACAACTCGTCGGCCACACGGAACAACGAGCCGCATCATCCGCAAATAATAAAACATATTACTTATTTTTAATTTCTATTTTAAGTTACCTTTTTTGCTATATCTATCCTCCAAAAGACACAACTAGCAAACTGTGTGAAAACCCCTCAAAGTCTGAACACAAAGACAGTCCCCAGGTGCACATGGGGGCAACAAAATTTAACCCTAAGTGCTCAACAGGGCCAAAAAGCGCTAAGAATAACAGACATGGAGACGCCACTAAGCCTGATAAAAGTTATAAGATACATAACGACCCCATAACACCTAAACAGAAAGATAATACTGCACCCTCAAAGGGAGCCAAGAACAATTATAAGTCCCCAGCAGAGAAGAAAAGGAGCGTTAGGCAAACCACACATTCTGCAGACACCACATCAATATTGCACCACGTGAAATATTTATACCCGGCTTACGATGAGCTGGATGACCTATACAATAGCCCGCGTCTCGCCAGATTAGAGCAGGAACTCAAGCTGGACGAAACTCTAAGCGTGGATGAAAAATTTTCGATATCGGGACTCTGTAACGAGTATAACGATATCTTTTTTCTTAAAGATGATAAACTTACTCATTCGAATGCTATCACTCGCAGAATACCCTTGTTACAAGATCAGGCCCCAATCAACCAGAAAATGTACAGGTTACCTGAGACCCAAAGGAAAGTTATAAACGAGCAGCTGAAGGAAATGCTGGAGAATGACATTGTCCAGCAAAGCAAAAGCCCTTGGAATTCACCTCTCCTAGTAGTCCCCAAGAAAGCGGGCCCAGAAGGTGAAAAAAGGTGGCGAGTCGTGGTAGATTTTCGCAAACTGAACGAAAAGACAATAGGCGACGCTTTTCCGCTACCTCGAATCGAAGACATTCTCGACCAACTGGGTCACGCAAGGTACTTTACCACCCTTGATTTAGCCAACGGATACCACCAAGTTCTTGTTGATCCCCGAGATAGATCGAAAACAGCTTTCAGCACAAGTTATGGGCACTATGAGTTTAAACGAATGCCATTCGGGCTAAAAGGAGCCCCAGCTACGTTCCAAAGGTTAATGAACTTCGTATTAACAGGCCTACAAGGCCTGGAGTGCTTCGTTTATCTGGATGATATCGTCATCTACGGTAAAAATTTAGAAGATCACAACAACAAACTTCGAAAAGTCTTCGATAGACTAAGAGAAAACAACCTCAAATTACAGCCGGAAAAGTGTCAGTTTCTGAGAAAAGAGGTCGTTTATTTGGGACATAAAGGAGCACTTCCTGATCCCAGTAAAACGGCCTGCGTCCAAACTTTCCCTGTTCCGCGAACTGTCAGGCAAGTCCAATCATTCCTAGGACTTGCCAATTATTATTGGAAATTTATACCAGACTTCTCAAGAATAGTACGTCCAATAACGAATTTACTTCGAAAAGATGTAAAATTCACTTGGACTGAGAAATGTCAGAAAGCATTTGAAACCATTAAAAAAGCTTTAGTCTCTCCACCACTGTTAATTTATCCGGACTTTTCGAAACCATTCAATCTCACCACGGACGCTAGTAATGAGGCCATAGGAGCTGTTCTTTCTACACTAAAACAAGGCCGAAAAAAACTACTCCACTATTGAAAAGGAGTTATTGGCCATTGTATGGGCAGTTAGAAATTTCCGATGTTACCTTCAAGGTCGGAAATTCACGGTCTATACAGACCATAAGCCCTTGAAAGGAGTCTTTAATGTTAAAGACCCTACTTCACGTTTGGTGAGATTTCATCACAAGCTGTCAGAATTCGACTATAACATCGAATACAAGCCCGGAAAATACAATACGAATGCGGACGCACTAAGTCGAATCCCACAAGAAGTCAAAGAAGACAATTCAGGCAACACATTAACGATAAAGGCCATAGTCCACCATCGTATGGAATCCGATGTGGAGGACAGTAAACCGCCCACAAGAAAAAAACAACCCGCTAAATGCTACGTAGCAACCCGAGCCCAAAAACAAAAGGCACAGGAGGAAAAACAGACTCCTACTAAGAAAAATAAGGAACACTCATCAGAAACAGATGAACTCCAATCAACAGAGACACACTCAAACTCCCCTACCGCACTCGATGAAAAATCGCAGGAAATAAAGGCACCAAAAAACCCCGAGATAATCACAAACCCCGAGGAAATCAGGACAATATTGGAAGATTATCATGATTCTCCCTTCGGTGGCCACCAGGGTGTAATAAAAACTTACAAGCGAATTAGAGGCAAATACTGGTGGAGAAATATGCTAAGTGATATTAAAAAACATATTAAGAAATGCCCAAAGTGTCAGACTATGAAAGCTTCCCCTCAAACTCGAATGCCAATGATGATAACGGACATAGCAGAGCAACCATTTGACAAGGTCTACCTGGACATTGTGGGCCCCTTGGAGGAAACCGCCACAGGTAATAAATATATCCTGACTTTTCAAGATAATTTGACCAAATTCGTCGATTGGTATGCCATACCCAACGGGGAAGCAATACAGTAGCCAAAATTTTCTTCGACGAAATCGTAACGCGCTACCGTATCCCCAATAGAATAGTCACTGACCAGGGATCCAATTTCCTAAGTGAACTATTCAAAAGGGTATGTAAACTCTTAAGGGTAAAAAAGCTACAAACTTCAGCTTATCATCCCCAGTCTAATGGAGCACTAGAGCGTGCCCACAGACCCCTTATAGAGTACCTGCGAACTATCGTAGATGAAAATCCCAAAACATGGGATCAATATCTACGAACAGCTGCGTTCGTGTACAATAACAGCGTACACGAGGGTACGAAACTGACCCCAATGGACTGCCTTTACGGCTTTACAGCAGACGTCCCAACGAATTTAAAACGGGACCCTGAACCTGTTTATAACCATGAAAGCTATTACCATATACTAAGGTATAAGCTACTGAAATCTTATGCTACAGCTCGAAAGAATCTCCTCGCTAGCAAGAAACGTTCTAAGGGGTATTACGATAAAACGATACGGCCCCTTACTTTCCACGTAGGAGACAAAGTACTACTCAAGAGCGAGAGTCGGAAGCATAAGCTCTCTCAAATCTGGGTAGGACCATATCAAGTAACCGCTGTCACGAGCCCGGTTAATACAACCATAAAAATTGGCAAAAGACTCGTAACTGTACACAATAACCGCCTAAAAAC